>JANAWD010000098.1:59235-89352 GCA_027627245.1 Meripilus lineatus | reverse complement strand
ATGCATCAATTCGGGTGTCGGTGCTGTGTACGGTCAAGGACCGGACTGGCAGACCTGCAGGCCTGCAGGTTTCATCTCAGTCAAAGAAGTTAACCAACGCCCAGCACTCTTATCGCGTATTTGAATTCGAACTCATCGCGATACTCGAAGCGCTGCTGAATGGGCACTTCAGGTACCCTTGGGCGCCCTTCAAACAGTAGATATGGAACGAAGGTAGGAATGTATCTAAGTGATGTCTGGGCATGGGCACATTGGGCAGGCCATAGAATATGGGGTGACCATTCACTGCCCACATGTATTTTTTGGTTTGCCCTTGTGGGCAAGGGTATATTTTAGAATTAATACCTAGAGATGACCAGAAATCAGAGATGGGTACCCCATTTTGGTACCTATGGTGCCAGGGGTCCTTCTTGCTTTTCTGGTAGCATTAAAAAATACTCTTCAATTATATAATTTTAATATGAATTGATTGAGTAGTCTATAATAGCATTAGTGGTCAGATATATTATTACTTTAATGGTTTATTTCTCAAAAGTATATTAAATATTTTTTTATCTTATATAAACTAAATCTAATATCTGATAGAACAGTGAAAAGTTTAGAAATAGATATAGTGAGCTTCAAAATATCTCTAGCAATATATATAGTATCTATTAAATTTATTAGAGAAAATATATTCTTGGATTAATTTTGTTTTGGACATTTAAGATTAATTTTCACAAGGACAGTTTAGAATATATAGTGAATGTAAAAAAAGCTATAATTTATTAAATCTTTAATGTTAAAATTCTCAGAAAGTGATTTTAGGCCTAAAAGATCTAGATACAATGCCTTAGAAAAGATTATATAATTAACTCTATAGAATATGTATCTTTACTTTATAGGTTCCCAAATAGTTACTATAGAATACTCTTGGTTAGATTCAGGATTATTCATAGAAGCATTCTGAGCTATCTATTATAGATTGTGGATTGTCAATGATAGAATGTATAGAATGATCTATAACAATTCTAGGACTGCCCAAATCTCTTCTTTGGGAAGACCAATGCTGACTTCAGGACTGCCCATATATCTTTCTTTGGTATGGCCAAGCCAACTTTAGGACTGCCCATATATCTTTTTTTGGGATGGCCATGTCAACTTTAGGGCTGCCCACATATATTTTTTTTGGGATGGCCAAGCCAACTTCAGGACTGCCCATATCTTTTTTTGGGGATGACCAATGCTAACTTCAGGACTGCCCTTTTCTCTTTGGGATAACCAATGCTAACTTCAGGACNGCCCATATCTTCACTCTGAGATGACTAATACTAAGAAGTAAAGAATAGATTGGCTTATTTTTGCTCACTTGTTAGAAGGAACAAATAATCAAATAATTAATATCCATTCATTATATCTATAATAAGATATTTTTGATAAAGATCAGTATGATCAATGCCAGAAAGAATTAAAAAATAGAAGGGGGCATGACACAGATGATCAAGATATTATCTAACATCCAAGGCAGTTTATATATTGAAATCCTTGCCAAGCAATACTTATAATTAGTACTCATATAAATCTGCTGATATTCTGTGAGTGAGATGTATGTGGAAGCTAGAAAATGCTGAGGTACTCAGAGGTATAGATTTCAGAGCCACTGTAGATCCGATATAAAGACGCGCCAAAACACGTGTTTTTTACGCGTCAATAAGTTNAATATATTATCCAGAATATGTGTACCAAATATCAAGATAATCCGACGTGTTTTGGTGTTTCTACAAAGAATGAAAGAGGATTGTGGTGCAAAATCATTGTTTCGAGNATATCAAATTTAAATGCGGTCCGATAATTATATAAATTACATATTCTGATAGCTATTAAAAATACCTTTCTGACAGTATTTTTTGCATGATGATCCGTCCAGTGGTTGTTTTCAGATTGTCGAAATATCATTTGTGGAACATGGGTGTGGCTGAACTTGGTTGCCAGTTCTAAAGGTGGCTCAACCTACTTCTGAATCAGTTGCCACACCCATGTTCCACAAATGATATTTCGACAATCTGAAAACAACCACTGGACGGATCATCATGCAAAAAATACTGTCAGAAAGGTATTTTTAATAGCTATCAGAATATGTAATCTATATAATTATCGGACCGCATTTAAATTTGATATGCTCGAAACAGTGATTTTGCACCACAATCCTCTTTCATTCTTTGTAGAAACACCAAAACACGTCGGATTATCTTGATATTTGGTACACATATTCTAGATAATATATTAAATTTATTGACGCGTAAAAAACACGTGTTTTGGCGCGTCTTTATATCGGATCTACAGTGGCTCTGAAATCTATACCTCTGAGTACCTCAGCATTTTCTAGCTTCCACATACATCTCACTCACAGAATATCAGCAGATTTATATGAGTACTNATTATAAGTATTGCTTGGCAAGGATTTCAATATATAAACTGCCTTGGATGNTAGATAATATCTTGATCATCTGTTGTCAGCNNCCTTCTATTTTTTANNTCTTTCTNGCANTNNTTGAATCATACTGATCTNTNTCAAAAATATCTTNNTATAGATATANTNNAATNNATATTNATNATTTGATTATTTGTTCCTTCTATTAGTGAGCAAGAATAAGCCAATCTATTCTATATTAGTCATTTTAGAGTGAAGATGTGGGCAGTCCTGATCCTAGCATTGGTTATCCCAAAGAGAAAAGGGCAGTCCTGAAGTTAGCATTGGTCATCCCCAAAAAAGATATGGGCAGTCCTGAAGTTGGCTTGGCCATCCCAAAAAAAGATATATGGGCAGTCCTAAAGTTGACATGGTCATCCCAAAAAAAGATATATGGGCAGTCCTGAAGTCAGCATTGGTCTTCCCAAAGAAAAGATTTGGGCAGTCCTAGAATTGTCATAGATCATTCTATACATTCTATCATTGACAATCCACAATCTATAATAGATAGCTCAGAATGCTTCTATGGATAATCCTGAATCTTAGCAAGAGTATCCTATAGTAACTATTTGGGAACCTNTAAAGTAAAGATACATATTCTATAGNGTTAATTATATAATCTTTTCTAAGGCATTNTATCTAGTANTNTAGATCTTTTAGGCNTAAANTCACTTTTCTGAGAANTTTNACATTAAAGATTTAATAATTATAGCTTTTTTACATTCACTATATATTCTAAACTGTCCTTTCAAAAATTAATCCAAGAATATATTTTCTCTAATAAATTTAATAGATACTATATATATTGCTAGAGGTATTTTAAAGCTCACTATATCTATTTCTGAACTTTTCACTGTTCTATCAGATATTAGATTTAGTTTATATAAGATAAAAAATATTTAATATACTTTTGAGAAATAAACCATCAAAGTAATAATATATCTGACCACTAATGCTATCATAGACTACTCAATCAATTCATATTAAAATTATACAATTGAAGAGTATTTTTTTAATGCTACCAGAAAAAGCAAGAAGGACCCCTGGCACCTAGTACAAGTGGGGTGCCCATCTCTGATTTCTGGTCATCCCTAGGTATTAATTCTAAAATATACCCTTGCCCACAAGGGCAAACCAAAAATACATGTGGGCAGTGAATGGTCACCCCATATTCTATGGCCTGCCCAATGTGCCCATGCCCAGACGTCTCTTAGATACATTCCTACCTTCGTTCCATATCTACTGTTTGAAGGGTGCCCCAGGGTACCTGAAGTGTATAATAGAGGCATGGATCAATACAATAACTACAGATTTTTACTGTGTCAACTAAAAGAAGCTTAGCCTAGTATATAAAGAAGTAAGTAAAAATTATTATTTTGACTTAATCAACTTAGTAAAGCACAATATGTGTATATAATCTATCCTTCTCTAAAAATTCTTAAAGATAGCTGGTTTCTTGATGTAGAACTTTGCAGAATCAAAGAAGGGTAACCTATTAATCTCAGAACAGAATTCAGGCTGCTACAAGCTCTATCAATAAATCTCATAATGAAAGTGATGACAATGAAGATATAGATTGAAAGAAGTAAAGATAGACATCAGAAACAAAACATTGCTTAATCAATAAAGAGAATATCAAATGTAATTATAGTTACTGTCTACTATCAATATTACTGTTTGGGTCTTTATATCAAAAAGTCACACTCTATCCTTCAGTATCTCATTCTATAAATATCGAGTGCTCTTTCTCAAGTATCCTTCTGTTGCTTCATCATCTAGACATAGAGCTCCAGATTAGCCCTCTTTGTCCTCTTCTTGAATTGAAAGCTGTAGTTAGTATACTGGAAAAGCATACTAGCAGTAAATGACATAATGAATATTCAAAATTCTCTCTTTCAAATAGGAGTATTTCTATGTTGAATAATAGCAGAGGGAAACAGGATAATAGAGCCTAGTGGGAAGTGAACCAAAAGGTCTAACTTATAGAGTATAAGGTAGCTACCTGCCACATACTGATTTTGAGTCTAAGTTAATTCTGTTCACTTTCTCTACTTTACTTCAAAACTCCATCCACCTTTTTCCCCTGTTCATATGTTTCCCAATTCCTCCCTTATATTTTCCGACTCTTTCTCCTCTACTCCGGTAATTCCATTTGAACCTGTTACTCCAATTTTACCTTTAACATGTTATTCTCCTGTAATCACCTATTCTTGCCTTTCAGCTTATTTCCATTTATTTGACCCTCCTAGATTCCATTGCTCTGATGTTCCCAAACTCCAGACTCTATTCCCACCCTTGTGATTTCTTTCCTTTCTAGTCCCTTCCCATTTTCACTCTGTCTCTGCTCCATCTTTAGTTCTAGTCTGTGTATCTGTTTGCATATAGAAATAGGCATGTACTTTCAATGATCTACCACATTCAGATAATTGTATTCAATCTACTGTTACTTCAAATCTCCTCCATCTGGCTTCTGTCTGAATTCTGTCTTCTGACTCTCCTCTATTCTCTCCTCCAAAATCAAACCTACTTGGGAATCAAAGGGCGCAACACATAAGCTGAAGCCAGGGTTTCCCAACACTAAGTGTTTCTCCATACAACTCCATTATTCCTTCCATCTTCTGTATAACTCTGAGTCACTCTAGAGTATGGTCATGATACTACCTTTGTCAGGATTAAAATCCTTGAGTGCTGTGACAGTACTTCGTTTATTTTTCTTATTGTACTAATCATGGTGCTTGATAGTGTCACGCACCAATTCAGGCTTAGAGGTTCTTTCTTTGACACTTCTTATACCATGACTCATTTACCTTTCTAATCTTTTTTTTACTTCCGCTCTGGTTCGCTCTTAGGTACTTCACTCATCTGCATCTGCATCTTCTGTACCTTTCCGCACTTCGCATCTGTTTACACCTGTCCATATCTCTGCATCTTCTGCTTATACCTTTTGATTATCACATCTCCTTATCTATCCCTGAAGGTTTGATTCTATTCCTACATCCTTCATTTAGTTCCAGATTATTCCAGATCTCCTTGTTCTGCTTATCCTGCTATCATTTTTATAATGATGTTATCTTAATTTCCTTTTATACGTTCTAGTCTGTTTGCCTCATTCTGCATCTTTATCATGCTGTTATTTTACTTAGTATATAAATGCTTGTATCAGCAGTAGATACAGCATTCAGGATATTAGGTCCACTTGACACTATATCCGCCTCTGTTCACTTTCGCTCTCATCCGCCTCTCTGCTTGAGACTTAGACTTGCACCAGCTTGTCGAAGTCCCACAAATCTCTGCATCTCTCAGTCGCACCTCTGGTGAGACCTTGTCCGCACGCTCTGTTCCGAAATTGGTTCACTGGAAATTGAAGTGGTGTAGCATCTAAGCTAAAGCCTAGGACCACATCCACTAAGTTTCTTTCATCCGCATTTTCCTGCTTCTGTTACTATTCTGCGCGGATCTGCTCTGGTGGTCACAAGGACTTGATAGTATATTCTGAATCCCATCTTCATTTCCCAATCTTTCCATGTCTTCTGTTTCTATCGCCCGGTCTGCTACTGACACTAGAGGTCATGGCAGGGGTGGCTCTAACCCGAGGACTCCTACACCCGTTAACACACAGGCAATGACTCGCAGCAATGCTCGCATTGTTGAGATCAACCCAACTCTTGTCTCTATTCCAGAGAGTGACTCTGACCTGCCGGAAGGTGAGGATGGTGATCATGATCCCGCAGCTCCCAGTGGTGGTCCTCCTGGTGGTGACCCCGAGGATGCTGATATACAAGATCCATACGGTCTGACAGCCGCCATCTCTGCTGGACTTGCTCAAGAACTTTCTAATGCCCTTCGTCTACAAGCTCCACATCCTAAGCCTAAGGCTCAGGAACCGGACGTGTTTAACGGATCCAATTCCTGCAAACTAAATAACTTTCTCACAGTGTCTAATGTATTTCTCGAACTACAAGGACTCTTATACAATGGACACCCAAATGATCAATTTCTCCCTGAGTTACCTTAAGGGGTCTGCACTTGACTGGTTCGAGTTATGGATCCTTAACCCTGAGTTGGAGAATGAATATCCAGCGTAGTAGGGTGATTGGTTGGGTTTCGTTGAAGAGCTCCACAAGAACTTTGGTCTGGTCAACCCGATCGGAAATGCCAAAGAAGAGCTGGAGAACCTTCAGATAAAAGATGGATAGAAGGTTATCACTTACAATGTTGCCTTCTCCTGCATCGCCTCGAAGCTCCACCTTCTCGATAATGTCCTCCAGCAGGTGTACTACAAAGGGCTGTGTCCCCGCATCAAGGATGAGTTGATCCATATCACCATGCCTAAAAAGTACCTGCTCCTCTGCGACACCGCGCAGTCCATCAATGGTAGGTATTGGCAATGTCACCGCAAAAAGCAGCGGGAGAAAGCCAAGTCCAAAGCTAAGACCAAGTCTGGAGGGTCCACCCAGTCCAACAACAACAGCTCTGCATCGTCCGCCAAACCCAGCAATCAGTCTTCCACGTCCTCCGCCAGTAACAATCGTTCCTCCAACTCTGGCAAATCTTTCAATAATATATCGTCTTCTTCTTCCTCCACTCTGTCCCACTTAGGCAAGGATGATGAGCTCACTCTGGCGGAGTGCAAGCGACGCCTGGATAATAAGTTATGTCTCTTTTGTGTGGCCCCTGGACATATGGCTAAGGATTGCACCAAGCCGTTGTCGTGCTTGCAACTGCGAAAAGGCTAAATACCAAACAACACGTTGACAATGTAATTGTCGACGATGTCGCAGAGTTCAGTGATGTACCTAGAAAGGTAATCGAGGATAGTTAGCGGCTGGAAGAACAGAAGCGAGGTAGATAAAAGAGTGTGTGACTTCGATGTTAGAGGGCGTGAAATGTAATAGAGGAAGGGTTTAGCCACAGAGTGAGACTTTAGTAAACACGAGGGGCTTCAGATCCTCGGAGCGATGACGTGACATTGGCAAGGTTAAGAGCGAGATTGCAATCACCGAAGAATGGTCGACGAGTAAGTGAAAGGTGATAGATTGTGTGCGATATGGTATAGAGTGTGTATAGGATAAACTGAGGTTCGTCAAGTGACAGATGAAATGTGTGTGGTAAAGGCAACTTATCCGACAACTACCTACAAGATCGTACTTATAGAAATGTCGCTGCTATTAGTGTTACAATAGAGAAGTTGGACTTTGCCATCTGTCAATAAAGTCGCTGAATCAGCCCTTCCTTGGAACTCGGAAGAATGAGAAACAATATCACAAATGCAAGAACAAGAATCCGACCTACTATTTATGCCAAGACAGCAAGTGATTGTACTACAAGGTCGAACAATGTGTGATGCGATGTTGCAGTCATGCAAGATTGATACACTCCGAGTGGATGATAATACTGAAACGTAAGCTAAGAGGCCGCTGTCTTCTTGCTGTGATGACATATTGTTGCAGTAAATAATTTTGTGATGTCGAGAACAGGTCCTATGTCGGTCGCGACATGACCACGAGATAATACTGAGTATCGACTCAGTACTATACGGATTGCCAACGGCTATCGGAGCCTGCAATATATGAGATAGTGATGTTCCTGGTACTATGGCAATGTCGAATGTGATTGACCTTGAGAACCAGGCTATATTCGAGATCAGTTTCACAGCGAGGTTCCTGTTTCGATCTCGGAGCGAGTTCCGAGTTGATCAAGTGAGTGGCTACATAGCCGAGGTTGATCGACAATACTTGATGGCAGGTGGTTCTACGACAGTTTCCTAATCGGAAACTTGTCGGTGATGGTGTGATCGCTCATTGGTGACGCAGAGTCACATGAATGCGAAAATGCTAAAATCGGAAGGAGAAGTGAACTGTATTTTTGGGTACTCATCACTGTCCTCATCCACTGCCAAAGGTAGAGCTGCCTCCGCGTCTTCCACACCCAAGGACACTGGGTCCAAGCAGGACTTGAAAAAATAGAGTGTGATCCCTAGGACTCTGCGCCCACTGAGGATCGCATTGAACTTAGTGATGCGCCCAAGGAGTGTCACCTCAATGTGTCTGCTCTCTCTGATCCTGACTCTATTCATTTTCCTGTTTCTTTTATTCCTATATCTAATTCTGATTTATCTACACTTTCTGCTGTTGCTCTTATTGATTCTGGTTCCTTATATTGTTTTATTGACCCTGCATTCGTCCACTCTGCTTCTCTCCACACTACTTCTATCACTCCCATTCCTCTTCGCCTCTTCAATAGCTCTAAGGGCCAATCTATCACCCAGGTCGTTCACGAACTCCCCCTATGTTTTCCTTCTAGTGACATTATGCCACTAACCTTCTATATTACTCCATTAGACTCCACCTGCTCCATTGTGCTGGGATATAGCTGGTTAACTCACTACAATCTGGGTATTGATTGGGTATTGAGATGCATAACCTTTCCGCCTTTGTTGCAAGAAGAGCCTCCCCAGACATCCACTGATGCACCTGCATGCATAGTCACAGCATTTGCAACCTCTGCTCTGCTTTCTTCCACTCCTCCATCTATCTCTCTTGTCAATGCTGCTGCCTTTCTGAGGGCCAGTAAGCTAGAAGGGAGTAATAGTTTTTGCATCCTCCTCTCTGACCTCTCCATTTCCACTTCTATCTGCAAGGTGTTGTTGGAGAAAGATCAGCCTGATCTTTCTAACATTCCTCATGAGTATTACAATTTTGCTGATGTTCTTAGTGAATCACAGGCCAACACCCTTGCTCTGCACCATCTGTATGACCTCAAGATCAATTTAGATGAGGGAGTATCTCCTCTGTGGGAACTAATCTACTCCCTCTCTCAAGATGAGCTCCATGCTCTCTGCGAATTTATTGAAGAGAACCTGTGTACTGGTTTTATCCGCCCTTCCTGCTCTTTGTACGGAGTCCCTGTCCTATTCGTCCAAAAAAAGGATAGGTCTCTGCAGTTGTGTGGGGACTATAGAGGTCTCAATAAGATCTCTAAGAAAGACAAGTATCTGCTCCCACTCCTCTCTGACCTTCTTGATGCTCCTAGGAAAGCTCGCTTATACACCAAGATTGATCTCTGTCATGTCTACCATCTGGTTCGCGTCGCCAACGGAGACAAGTGGAAGACCACTTTTTGGACCTGCTATAGCTTGTTCGAGTAGCTGGTCATGCCATTTGGGCTTTCCAATGTCCCCGCTATCTTCCAGTGGTTCATGAATGACATCTTCTCCGACATGGTTGATGTTTGTGTAGTAATATACCTAGACAATATCCTTGTCTACTCCAATGATCCAGCAGAGCACAAACATCATGTCAGGGAAGTCCTCTGCAGGCTCTGCAAACACGGCTTATACGCCAGAGCAGATAAGTGCAAATTTAATACTGAAACTGTGAAATACCTGGGATACATCCTCTTGCCTGAAAGGCTGAAGATGTCATCCGATAAGGTCTGCACGATCCTTGATTGGCCTGAGCCCCACAAGGTCAAAGACATTCAATCCTTTTTAAGCTTTTGTAATTTTTACCATCAGTTTATCGAGGATTACTTCAAGATAACAGTCTCGCTAATGCGGCTTACGCGGAAGGGTACACCCCGGGACTTCTTGGAGTCCTGCTGGGAGGCTTTCGATACCCTAAAGCAAGTATTTACATCTGCTTCCGTTTTTGCCCATTGGATCCCTGATTCACAGATTGTTGTCGAGACTGACATGTTCGACTATACCCTCGGGGCCATCTTATCTATCTTCTCTGCAGATTTTGATATTTATCCTATCGCTTTCCACTCCCACACTTTCATTCCACCGGAGCTCAATTACGACATTCATGACAAGGAGCTTCTCGCAATTTTTGAGACTTTCAAGATCTGGTGTCACTACTTGGAGGGCTCTGCTCTTCCGATGGATGTCGTCACCAACTACAAAAATCTTACCTACTTTTCTACCATCAAAATCCTCACCCACCACCAGGCTTGCTGGTCCAAATATCTATTCCAGTTCAATCTTGTGGTTCACTTCTGCCCCGGCCGCTTAGGCACCAAACCAGATGTGCTCATCCACAAATGGGACATCTATGCTAAAGGGAGGAATGGAGGCTACGCCTTTGCCAATCCACAGAACTTAAAACCAATATTCACCCAAGATCAGTTGTCCACATCCCTTTGTGCAACTATTTTATTTTTCCCTGTTCTTCATATTGTATCACTTCTTGATTATGACCAACTAATTTCCGCTATTCACTTTTCTTACTCCTCTGATTCCCTTGCTCCCCGCATCCTTTCTACACTTTTGACTTCTTCTGCTTCTTCCGATACTCCTTCCACTTCTGCTCCTGCTTTGTCTGCTTCTTTATCTCACTGGAATTTATCCTCTTCCAATTTCTTTTTCCTTAATAGACTTATCTATATTCCCAACTTCGCAGACCTCTGCCTCTGTATCCTTCACAGCAAGTATGACCATATCCTCTCAGACCATCTTGGTCAGAGTAAGACAGTTGGCTTAGTCTGCTAAGAGTTTGACTGGCCAGGACTCCGCAGATATGTGCAGGACTACATCAAGTCTTATACTACTTGCATGCAGTCCAAATCACAACTCTACAAACCTTACAGTATCCTACAGCAACTTCCCATCCCACCTCGTCCGTGGGATTCAATCTCAATGGACTTTATAGAACCCTTGCCCACCTCTGCAGGCTCCAATGCCATCCTTGTGGTAGTTGATTGTCTGTTCAAGCAAGGTATCTTTATTCCAATAGTAGTAATGTATACTTCAGAGCAGCTCGCGTAACTCTTTATTACTCATGTCTTCTCCAAGCACAGTGTCACTACCCACGTCACTTGTGACTGCAGATCTGAGTTTGTGTCCCGCTTCTTTCACTTCCTTGAAGAAGCACTAGACATGCGTATTCATTTTACATCTGGTTATTAGCCTGAAGCTGATGGTTAAACTGAATGAGTCAATCAGACTTTTGAACAGTATCTCAGAGTCTATTGTAATTACCAACAGGATAACTGGGCTCTGCTCCTTTCACTAGCAGAGTTTGCCTACAACAACACTCCATACGCTTCCACCGGGGTGTCCCCATTCTTTGCAAACAAAGGATACCATCCCACTATCTCAATTCACTCCGACTGCGATATTGTGTCCGAGCAGGCCTATGAACTTATCACTGATCTTGATGAACTCTATCAGGTTTTGAGGCAAATCATCGCTGACTCGCAAAGGCATTATCAAGATCCCGCCAACTCTTGTCGAGCTCTGCCCCCTCCGTCTCCAGTAGAAATCGACGGAGAAGAGGAGTTTACCCCTATTCTGTTGTATGATCAAACATACTCATTTTTAGTTGTAGGGTCTCATTTGTGACAGATTTTTCTGAGGATGTTAAAAACTAGTTTATTTGAAACAATTTGCTATCACTTGCAGATAGCACCCATTGACAGCTGCATACAATACGTACTTATGCATGCTTGACTGAGCAATTGATTACCTTTTTGATTCTCAAGCAAATAAACTTCTGGTTCTGTGGCTCTATAGGTGATTTGTATAATGGAGTTATAATAACAGCCTTGTGGAGCTGTAGCATCACAAGCGCTAAATGCAACAGCATTCAGGATCGCTTCCTCCTAGGTAGAACTCTGTATATGCAAGTCACCTCAGTGCTTAAATTGAATATCTAGTATTTTTATCACTGCTGATAGTTTCAATTTCAATTAATTCTCCCATTATGTACATTAGCTCTCCTTTCTGTATGCAAATACAGATATATGAGCATTCTGTTTGCATTTTACTATAGTATCAAAGGTATATGAAGTGGCTATATGTGCCAGATGGTGAGCTATATACATGTATCTATTGTGAAGTCACGAAACCAGAAAAAACAGTTTGGAACCTACTATCTATCATGCAATATGGTGACTATCCCAAGTGAACAATCATTCCTATTAGACTAATAGATAAAGTATAAAAGGTACCTGAAGTAGTCAAATGAGTTGCATAATCCACTACGAAACTTGGAGCAATCATCATATATGGTCAAAGCAATAAAATGCAAAAAGAATTATACAAATTACTCAAACTGTTACTGAGCTATTAAGCTTGGAAATCAAAAAAAATGTGCTCTTTTTCTACTAATCTGAATAGTGGCTTATCAACAAGAGCTATTAGCTCTAGGTATACTATAAAGTAATGAGGAAATCTATGCAAATAGAAGAGTATTTTATTAATGCAAAGTTTAGAAGAAGAACTATATAGTATGTTTTATAATTATTAGCAGAATCAAGCCAAGAAGAAATATTCTCAAAGTTGAGAAGTTGACATCCATCTTTGAGATGTTAAGCTCGTATTCTTTTCCAGAGCATGTAAAGATGAATCTGTAGTGAGTAGAGATAGAATCACGGCACTCTATAATTTGGCCAGTTCAGGTTGTTTCTTTCTCATTTAATATTCATTTTAAAGTAATAATTTAGCCTTCCTGTATATTGTAGTCTCTTATGGCCAAAAACAGAATTGAGAGGTCATCCTCTGTCTTTAAAACTTGAATATCCTATATAATAATAATTTGTTTGGCTTGATTATCTTGTGTAATGATCATTTTAAAAGAGAGTAGTGAGTGCAGTAGCAAATGAAATTACAAATATTTTCTTTACTAATCAGCAACAGACAAGCTACATAGAAGAGTTGAATCTACCTATGGTAATGATAAGAGGTTGAACTCAAAAGAAAGATGGTGTATTAATTAGATTGTAATTAATTCTTTGCATTTGATTGAGGCTGTTGAGTCACTCAGGTTTATACAATACCAGAGGAAGATGGAAGAGAGCATCCCTTCAACTCAGCCTTTCAGTAGTAAGCCTTTTATGAGTGAAGAAGGCTCTGGTACCCTGGGTAAGGTAGAGCTCCTTCTAGAGAATGACCTCTTGATCAATCAACTGGAGGTAGTAGGCAACATCTCTTCTCTAGGAAAGGGGTTTAGTCCTAAATATGTTTCTGATTAGTTTATAATGGATGAGGTCAGGGGGATGTGGTCTTGCAGGATTCATTCTCACCATCACTCTTATTGAAGCCCAGACTTTGTACTCAAAATGGCGATATAGTTGCTACTGGCATAGTGAGTCAGATAAGGATGCTATCTAACAGATTATGGCAAATTATGAGGTGTATTTGGGATTCAAAAATTTATTCTGAAGATGGATACAAAATATATCAAAGATATACTGAATAATCCAGATCTATGCTCTGATATAATAATCAATAGATATATCCAAGGTAAATTATTATTTAATTTTGAACTGCACTATATACCAGCAAGATATGATAAAGGACTAGATACACTATCTAGAAAGGAGCTAACAGGCAAAGATATAATAGAGGCTTTAAAGGATGATAATACAAAGAAATATTATATAATAATAAAGGAAGAAATATGACTTAAATCACTCTCCATTGTTAGTTATTCTTAATCTAGATAAAAGAATATCAATTCTTACTTAAGCATATGTATGCCAGAAGTAAATAGGTTTAAGTATATTATAGTAGCAAGAGATGATTAACCCATATAACAGAAGGAAGAGCTTTGAGAAAAGTAGATTCTAAATCTATAGCAAAATTCTTTTGGGAAAAATAATTTATTAGTACAGATATATAGCAGAAGTTGTCACAGATAATAGTTTAGAAATGAAAGAAGTATTTAAGATATTACTAAAAAGATTTGATATTTATCAGATTAGAATTTCTCTATATAACAAGTATGCTAATAGAATTGTAGAATCAGAAGATTTTACAATAAGGAAAAGTATACTCAAGAACAATAAAGAAAAAATTAAAGAATGACCTAAAAAAGTTCAACTAGTATTTTTTACAGATAGAGTTACAACTTGTAAAGTAACAGGATTTAGCTCATTTGATTTTTCCTATAGAATGGATTCAGTACTTCCATTTGACCTTACTAAAGCTACATTTATGATTTCAGAATATAAAAAGAGATTAAGCTCTATAGAATTACAGTAGGCTCCAAAACTCTTTCAATGTTTCCTTATCTCGGAAGGATTGCCAGATTAAAAAATAAGTAAAAAATTTATAATTCTAAAATTGATTGTGAAAATAGTATACTATATATACTTTGATTTCCCACGATTTCGAGTTTCCATGATTGATTTTGATTTTCCCACACATTGAACAACAATGGCTACTCATTGAAAGAATTTTAGAGCCTAAATTTTCTGACATAAAAGTGATAAATATCTAGTACTTTGTATATCTTCCTTTAGCTCTGATGACTGCTGCAATTTTTCTAGGCATACTTTCAATCAATCTCTGACACACCTCTTTGGGAATCTTCTTTCATTCTGTCTCTGTCCTCTATAGCTTCTCTATCCCTCCTGCTGGTTCTTCATACTCTCTAAGCCTTTGTTTAAGATAATACCAGAGATGTTCAATTAGATTGAGGTCTGGTGATTGTGCAGGCCAGCTAAGGATCTCCATTCCCTGGTCTTTGAACCATTTTTTGGCTCTTTTGCATGTGTGCTTGGGGTCATTGTCCTGCTGGAAGACAATATTACCTATGTCTTTATCCCAATATTCCAGAGAATTCATGAGTTCATCCCCCAGGATCAACTCATAAAGCTCCCTATCCATCTTCCCCTCAATCATGTATGTATAGCCAATACCCTCCCATCCCATATATCTCCACAGCATCAAATTTCTTCCTCCAAACTTCACTGTCCCTTCTACCAGTCTATCACTCAAGCTCTCTCCAGCTTGTTTCTACAAATATCTTTTCCCATCTGACCCCAAACAATTGATTTTAGTTTTATCACTTCAAACAACCCTCTTCTAGTCCTCCATTGTCCACTCTTTATACCTCTCAGCAAACTGGAGTCTAGCCTGCCAGTGACGAGACTTGAGTTGAGGACTTCATTACTGCCTTCTACCCAAATCTCTTCAACTTTCTCCTGAGAGTTGTTGCAGAGATGGTCTGAGAGTTCATGTTGGAAATGATTTTGGCTGTCTGAACAGCATTTTCAGCCTTCCTCTATGAAAAAGCTGAGTAGCATAGACGACCTGAGAGGGGAAAAGCTTGGATAGATGACTATCTTTCTATCTTGGAAGGTCTGGGCAGTGCTTGACCTCACTCTACTGATGGTAGAGAGTGAATGACCAGTTTTTGTCTGAATCTTGGCTTCAGAAAGACCAGAGTGAAGAAGAGTAGATTGAGCAGCAGAGATCTTCTTCATAGTTGTGGATCAAAGTTTGTTGATAAAAAATGATGGTGATTTAGGTCTTATTATATCCTCCTGGAAGGAGATTACATGATTTTATCAAATTTTGATCAACAACTATCCAGATCATGTGACAATTCATCAGTTTATTTCTTCCAAAATTTAGACTCTAAAACTCTTTCAATGAGTAGCCGTTGTTGATGTGTGGGAAAATCAAAATCAATTGTGAAAACTTGAAATTGTGAAACATAAAAGTATACATAGTATACTATTTTCATAATTAACTGTAGAAGTATAGATATTTTATTTATTTTTTAATCTGGCAATCTATCTGAGACAAGGAAATATTGAAAAGGTTTTGGAGCCCACTGTATTAGCATTAAGGATAGGACAATTAGATAAAATTTTAAAGATATAGCAAGAGCTGCTAAAGCTATGAAGTACTCTAGAATAAATTTTAGAACTATTTTCATAATAGAATTCTCAGAAAGCTTTTCCAGAAAGGTAATTTTGTTCTGGTTAGAAATTTAAGATGAGATACTCAACTTTCAGATAAATCAAGTGAGCACTACTTTGAACTCTACCAAATTCATTAGCAAACTCAAAAAGGATTATACATTTTACAAGAGCTGGATAGAATATTTCTAAGAAAAGGAGTTGCTGTATTTAGATTGTTACTATACTATCCAACAATTTCTGATAATCTATATCAATATATCTCAAATGAAGCAGACTCAGATAAAGTGATATCAAATAAAGATACCTTAGATTAATCTGACTCTGAAAGTGATTAGAACTATTAGAGTATCATAAGCTAGTCGTGCCTCATCAGTAAGGCCACTTTGTTATTATTTCTATCTTCCTCAACTCATATTCTCTTTCTATCAGTTGACCGGCAGAAATTGATACTCATATTGTAAAAACAGGGCACTGAAGATCTGGTATCTTCCTATTGGAGAGACACAGTCAGAGCCGGTTACCTTCACACCATTAGAAGGGCTGGCAATCTACTACTCTCTGGTACTAACCAAAGTACTTGTCTATCGCCACTGGTCAAGAATTGTGCCTGCTCATTTAGCACATCCAGAGTATAAACACAGCTTTATCACTACCATCTATCCTAGTGATTAATCATTCTCCTTCTTCCTCTAGACATTTTTATTTTCTCTTTTTTTCTTCTTTCTTATATCTCAGTAGACCTGATGTATATGTACAAAAATTATGACCTGCTCTCTCTATCTTTCTATGATTTTTCTTGATTTTTCTTATGCCTTTTACCCTTATGCTGGCTATACTATACTTGTTACTAGAAAATCATTTCAAATCTGTACATATATGACTTCCATCATTACTGTGGGAACTTCCTAGAGGCCTGGGAATATTCTCCACCAGCAAACCTTATTTTTCTACTTATAGGAATTCAGTAGGGAATTGAAGAATTCTTTCAGATTCTGTGACATTCTGTGACATTCCATGATCTTCTTCCAGCCTCTTTTTAATTTCAAATTAGATAATGACTCACTATGACTCATTTTAAAGTTCAAACCCTAATTTTTAGATTACAAATCATGTAGGATAAACAAAGGGAGCTGGAATTTTTCCCAGAGGAAAATCTATACATATGGGAGTCCCCAAGGGTAGAAGAGGCAGGCTCTCTAGGTACTGGAACCCTGCTGATCCTCACCTCTCTTCAAGTTCAAAGTGAACTTGATCCCTGCAGCAGACACCCTAGTTTTCCCTCCCCAGTCCAAGTTCTGTCCAGTAGTACAGAAGCTAATCCTACTAGCAGTTTCCCTCTAAAGAAATATCTGAGTGATATTTCTGCTATCTAGTCCTCTGTGTCCTTCTCCTCATCCTCTCTATCTACCTCTCTGGAATCTATTCTTGGAACTTCGGACCAACTTTGTCCAAACAGTTATCCCTCAATCACAAAAGAATAAACCAGGTAAGCTTTCGATCTAAAGACTGATCCATTGCCCCTGGGAGTTTTAGGTTGTTTTCTGGGAGTTTGTTTCCCCACCTAAACTCAGCTGACAAATTGAAGCCCACTGCAAGGGGTAACCCAGGATAATTGTTTTTCCTCTAACCAGGAACCAAGATACATCTCCCTCTTTCCTCTAGCTAGTCATCATAACTTCCTCAAGCTTCTCACAAGCTACCACACTCATCACACTCTCTTCTCCCTCTAATATTTTCTTAGGTGGAAATATGGCTCAAGCAGCAGCAAGGACAGTCAATGATATGCCTCCCAGAGGCAGTAAGCATGCACCCAAGACTTTCAAGGGTCAAGCTATTTATCTTCAAGAATTTCTCAATGATCTTGAAGCCCTTTTCCAGTACAATAATGTTGGTACTGATGATGACAAGGTCAAGATGCTGGCAAGGTATTGTAATCATTCAGTTAAAGAGCTTCTAGAAACTCTTAATGACTACATTGCCCCCAATTTTGACCAACTCAAGGCAGAGCTGAAGAAGATTTATGACTACCAGAAGGTGGAGCTTAGGTACAACAAGAAGAATTTGAAAGAATTCTGCAAGACCTCTTGTCATGAACCTTTCAGGACCTTAGGAACAGTGCGCTCTCATTACAGGAATTTCCAGAAGATAGCAGGATGGCTGAAGAAGAACCAACAGATTACAGAAGCCAGGTACAACAAGGCTTTTTGGGAGTCTATCCTAAGAGATTTCAGGCCCAAGGTTGAAGGCCTAATCCTCAGGAGAATACCCACTCATGATCTGTCTACCTCTTTTTCTGTTTCCCAGATTACTACAGCCCTGGAGAATTTATTCAGAAGGGACAGGTTTGACAATGACATTTCTGACTCAGATTCAGAATCAGACTCAGACCAATCCTCAGCCACAGACTCTAAAGAAGAAGAGGCAGAGTATTCCAGATTTAGCAAGGGCAAAGGAATTCCCAAGAAATCCAAGACTCTGATCAAGGCCAAGAGCAAAAAGAGGTCTAAACCCAGCAGGGTCATTAAAGGAGCTGAAGCAAAGAAAGCCTTGGACAAGCTAGAAGCAGAGGCTTCCATTGCTGAAAATCAGGATGAGATAGAAATTCTGATCAAAAGGCTCCAGAACATGTCCTTTGATGACCCCAAGTATGTACTACAGGGCATTCAAGCTGGATAAGGACATCTCTCACATTGTGAGACCCCCTCTTTATGCACTAAAGCCTGAAAGAGGCTTGGCTAAATCCTACCCATCTTTTCATCAATCAGGTGGTACCATGGCTTATGCAGCAGACTCAAGGACTTCCCCCAGGTTGGACTGTTATGGATATGGAGACAGATGTCACCAGATCAGCACTTGCCCAAAGATGTCTGAACTCATGGTCAAGGGAGCAATAAAGAAGGATGAAAGAGGCAAGTTTGTGATGGCAGATGGGTCTATGATTATTAGGGAAAGAGGAGAACCCCTCAGTTCAGCAGTCTATAAAAGGCTGAACACCACCACCTCAAACCTCATCACCCTTCCTACCAATCACTCCTACTCTAACTTAGACTCAGACTTCTCTGATTCACCTATCCAATCTTTCCCAGTCATAAGGACTCCCAAGACCATCAAGGCCAACACCAAGTACAAGTTTGAAGGTGTCTTCCCTCCCCCAGTCCACAGTAAGCACCATGCTGCCAAGTCCTCTATCACCAAGTCTCATGTACCTCCACCCCCACCACCACCTTCACCACCTCTTCCCCATCCCTCTCATCCCATTCCTACAGAAGTCTCCAAGCCCCAGTTCGATCCCCTCCAGGATGATGCCATCATGGAAGATGCTACCACTCCCAAGGTGAGAAAGTTCAGTAGAACTGCCAAGGATGATAACTCACCCAAGTCCACTCCCAAGAAGGCTTCAGCCCCAATGAAGTCTGCCATCTCCCAGCAGGTGCAGCCCACAGCCATCATTGACAAGATCCTGAACACTCCTATCAATATAACTGTAGGTGAAGTTCTTGGTTCTTCCAGAGAAATCTCTTCTCACCTCCAGAATTATATGAAGTTCAAGAGGGCTACCACTGGGGAGAAAGAGAATGTGGTTGCCTTCTCTCTTCCACACACCAGGACATCCCTCATCCACCTAGCAATGGAGTGTTCTGGGAGACCCCTGAAGGCTATCATTGACACTGGATCCATGTGCAATGTGGTCTTTTACAAGGTATACCAAGCCTGTATCAACCTACCCATTGACAAGGGACAGGAACTCATCATGAAGGATGCTAATAGAGGTCATGGAAAGCTCATGGGTCTAGTCTCCAATGTCCCACTGATCTGTGGGGGAGTTAAGACCTATGCCAACCTATATGTGGCAGAGAACTCATCATTTCAAATCCTTTTAGGGTGCCCATGGCAAAGGGGAAACCATATCTCCATTAATGAGAGGCCAGATGGCACTTGGGTTATCTTCAATGATCAGCCCACCCTCATGGAAGTGCTTGCCTCACCTGGAGAAATGCCCCTAGAGGTCCAGCTCATTACCACTGAAGAGCCCCCTCTCCCTCAGCCAGTCACAGAGACCATCACCTCCAATGCCCTCCATCTGTTCAATATGCCACCCTTACCTCATCAGCAAAATGTCGGCTCATCGTTATGACCCTATTTGGTCTTTAAGCACTCAAAATCATTCGAGATAGATTGAAATAGATTCAGATTTGCTAGTTTGTAAAGATAGACGTGTTTAGAAGGTCCAAAAAAAGATAGTATGGTCAAGGAGTGCCAAAGACCAAGATATCTAACAATAGCTCCGTGAAGAACTTGAGTTTTGTTTGCCAGAATAGATTGAAATAGACTGTTATAGGTGGGATATCATCAGGCTAGGCTTAGACAGGTGTATTCGAGTTGCAAGTACAATTGATTGAGGGCGATGAAAATGTACAATAATGTGGACAAAAACATTATTCTAGATAATTTATCCAACAATCAATGACGTAGTATCTGTTGAAGATGACTAGACTAGTATTAATTGAAATCACAGCAAGTGTATTCTGAGACATCAATCGAAACAAATATATGGCAAAATAAGACTTTAACAACACAGCCAGTAGCACTTCTTGAACATAGTTAGACCATTCTATATCTAGAGGTTAATAATTATTCACAACAAGGATCAAAGGCGAATAGATCTTACTCCATATCCTNNTNNGNGATGNNNTCGCNGNCNTCGNNNANNNGCNNTAANNNNGTCACTTCNTNGAGATCGTTCATGTACCACGGTTTTTCCTTTTTCATGATCTTCTCAGTGCCAAGGAGAATATTGAACCATTCGAGTCGTGTAAGGCATCAGATTGAAATCAGATACGCATCAGTTTTGTTCTTACAGTTTGTTGCATCGTGCTGAAACCTATCCCAGGTCTCATCTGGAATAACATGTTCACTGGTTCGCCATTGAGAAAAAGACGTGTTCGGGCTGTTGACCAAAAGATAAAGAAATTACTATTTGTACTAGGATTTATATGAAAAATGAAGGTGTACCACAACAACCGTCAATGCCAGTGCAGCTCTGGGGTAGACCNCCATTTCAGATGGCATATGCTTACGAATCGATGCAAAGTGATATCCCAGGACTCTCATGATCCAGGGACTTTCGAATGGGCCATTGTAGGTCTAGAAGTATTCAAGGTGTAAGTAGATTATGCGATAAAATGATATCAGTACTTACTGTTTGTCCATTTTCTTGTTTACATACAGTCTTGTATAAGAAGGGATACCTGTTTAGGTTGTCGTCCCATAGCTCTTGTACAGTAAACGCTATATTCTCCGTTTCCGTAATATGGTTCACCTGAAGATACTCTCTAAAAGCGGTACAGGAGACCAATGTAAATCCTCGTCGCCAATTGTAGATTCTCTGCATCGCCTGAGGAAATGTGATCACAATGGATTGAGAGATCTGAGTGAGATGAATAAACATACAATAGTATAGATAACAGTCCCTGGACCAGTCTCAGATGTTGCGTAGCCCAAGACTTCAATATGTTTCACCCACAACTCCGCAAAGAAGCTTGGCCAGTGGGTACCACAAGAAACGATATTCCAAGGAATAGTGAACAAGGTCCCTACCTTTTCTAACAGCTCTGGAATGAAACTGTTTGTCCATGAGTCATGATGTCTCGAATCCATTGGCAAATCATCAAGACGAGTGCCGTTGTTGTTTTCAGCAGCTTCCTGAATAGCTTGAGGTTCTAATAGTAACGTTACGGTTGCTGGTACATTAGAGAGGTCTGTAGTGGTTGATGATATCGGGGCAATAGCCACTGCCCCAGGTTGGGCGAGAATGGACTGAACGGTATCCTCAACCTTGATCTTGACGATCCTCTAACAGACTCAAAGATATAAGTAATAGGCTAATTGAGAAGGATCGTTACAGGTGTACCTTGGAAGTAACACGAATGTCTGGGATACTCGAGGCAATCATCTCGACATCAGAGCCACTATCACTCACTTCAGCCTTCTCTTCCTCACCGTCCTCAGACTCAGAGCCAACATATTCTCCGTAATTGACAGCAATAGAAGTAAGAGCATTCTCAACAGCAGCAGTACCAGATACGGGTACAATTACGGTTGTGATTGCATCTTCTGAGGCCGGCTTCCAGCCAGCATGTACTCCAGAGGGGTGGGTAGCTTTTGCCTTCTTTGTACTTCCAGCGCTGACAAGATCATGATGTTACTCGGAGTTACGAATAGAGATTAGATTACTTACATCTCCTTTCCTTTCCGCTTTGTTGATGCTCTCTTCGAACCCTTCTTCTTATCCTCAATACTCTGAGCTGGCAACACAACTGAGATGACAGTAGCCCCTTGAGTTAGAAGTTTATCAGCAGGTGCTACAGCCTGAGTAGCCTCGATATCAACTTGTCGAAGTTTTGCTGCCTTTCCAGAGCGCTTTGAGGCAGGCATACTTGACGGAGTCTAAGAAATTCAAAGCGAGTAAGTATGAATTATCTCAATTGAGTATCTGTATTATACCACTGACCTCTTCATCTGTATCGGCAGTAGCAGGGGCGGCTGCTTGTACTACCTCTGTCTTTTTATTTTTACCCTTGGTGATGCGACGAGCCCGTGAGTGAGAGGTAGCTCTGGTATTCATCTTTGGCTGCTTGGTATTATCACCAGGAGTCTAAGATGTCGTGGAACGAGATATAAACATGTGAGATGGAGGAATTGAGGGTTGATTGGCAGCTACTTCTTGTTGTAAGTTTTTCTTGTCTAATTCTGCGAGCTCCTTTAACAGTGCTTCTCATTGAGCAGAAGCGGCGGCAGCTTCAGCCTGCTCACGTCATTGTTCCTCAGCAACTTGAGCCGAGGTTCTACGAGAAGCTGGAAGATCAGGCTGGCCGACCTTCCATTGAGAGTTTTTAGAGCGAGTTGTGTAGGGTTTAGTTGACATTGAGAGAATAGAGATGATACTGGTATGTCGTTCACCTATCCTGTCTCATTTGTGTTATCTTATCCAACCAAGGTTCAGGCTGGTGGTATTCAGAACTATACAGTTTTGAATTCTGTGATATGATTGGATGGCTTGATGATTGAGAGTCTAGATCCTATTCACGGACTTAGCAGAATCTCTGTTCAAGTTATACCTATCTCATATTAACAATTGTCTATCATGCCCCTCCCTCCGAGTTGTAAAGCATATCATTCTCATACATACCTCTGTGAGATTGAGGGATGTGGACGTATATTTCAAAACCGGTCTGGCCTTACCAAGCATTTCAATACCTTCCATCTCACTTCACCTTCACCTCCTGGTTCACCGAATCATTCCTCCGAGTCCATACGAACATCTACTGCTGGTAGCCAATTACCACAAGACAATGATATCTTTCAGGACTTTCAAGAAGCCATTCATGATATGGGCCTTGAGAATAATATTCCTGAAGCTTCTACCAATGATTCTGACGGATATTCTGAGTATCTATTCACAGATAGACACCCGTTGATTAATGGTAGATATACATATTACCTATCTGTTTATTTTCTATACATTTCACTTAATCAATCCTGTAGGAATTCCATGTGATGCTCACGGGCAGGAGTTGCCTATTCCAACTTCTCCTCCCCAGCGCGCAGCTTCTCACTCTGACAGCGATTGGTCGCTGTTTCAAAACTGACTTGAATTCGAGATGGCAGATTGGTTGTTTCGGAAAACCCAGATGCCACGTTCCGATATTAATTTTCTCATGGATGCCTTTGCAGCATTCGGACATTCGCATGGACAATCACCTTCATTTGCCAACCATGAGGACCTACACCAAGTTATTGACTCTATTCCACTCAGCAATGCTCCTTGGCATAGCTTTTCTGCGGAGTATACTGGAAATATCCCTGAAACCAACCCCTCCTCTTGGGTGACAGCAGAGTATGAGGTGTGAACAAGAGATATCAGGACTGTCGTACGAAACAGTCTTCAAAATCCCAACTTCAAATCTGAGTTTCATTCTGCGCTATATTGTGAATATGATATACATAATAAGCGGCAATATTCTCACTTTATGTCGGGAAATTGGGCATGGCGACAGGCGGTATGTACCATTCTTGCTATTTCTATGATTAATTTTACAATTCAGACTACTACAGGATTTGATTTCTGAAGATCCTCATACAAAGGACGCAATGTTCTGTCCAATTATTCTTGGAAGCGACAAGACCACCGTATCTGTTGCAACAGGAAACACAGAATATTATCCCTTTTATATATCATTGGGTCCTGTTTACAATAACGTTCGCTGAGCACATAGAAACACCGTATCACTTGTAGCTTTTTTGGCAATTCCCAAGGGTAAGCAGTAGATCTCAATGTTGCGCTTTTCATCTCTCACTGTCAATATGGATATAGCGGATCGGAAAGACGCAAAGTCACCCATCTTTAGAAAATTTCATCGTTAGCTTTTTCACGCTAGCCTTTCTGCCATTCTTCAGCCTCTGAAACAGGCTATGACAACTCTTGAAGTTACGCAATGCCCTGACAGTCATTTTTGACGCGTAATTTATGGACTTGGTCCTTATATCGCCGATTATCCTGAGCAGGTGTTGGTCACATGTGTTGTTCAGGGATGGTGCCCTATATACCCAAAGCCAAGGGAGGCATTTGAGAAGGACTCGGAGGGTATTGGTGGTCAGCGATCAAAAGAGTACACAGAAGCTCTAATACAAGGAGGACTTAATTATAAGACACTCTGGAATGACTGGGAAATTGTTTCAGATATTATCGTACATTCAGGTTATCACGTCTCAACTTCTCCGCTATTGATACACCGAATCATTTATGTCTAGCCTTTCACAAATGACTTCCCAATAGCGAATATTCATGAACTCTTATCAGGTGATCTTCTGCACCAAGTCATTAAGGACACGTTCAAGGACCACCTTGTTGCCTGGCTTGGCGAGTTTCTCGTTTTACATCATGGTGAAGCTCGAGCCAATGAAATTCTTGACGAGATTGATCGTAGGTTAGTATTCACGATAGACTCTCTAGCAACTGACTCCTGTACTCATGTTGAACACTTTTTATCCAGAATTGCTGCTTCGCCATCATTTCCTGGCCTTTGCTGTTTTCCTCATGGTCGGAATTTCAAGCAGTGGACAGGTGATGATTCAAAAGGACTTATGAAGGCAAGTGCTATATCTATCTCACATAAGACTTATGCTGATGAGCGTATAAAGGTATACCTTCCAGCAATTGCCAGCCTAGTTCCAGACGATATGGTGAGAGCAATAGCTGCCTTTACTGAGTTTTGTTATATCACACGGCGTTCAGTCTTTACTGATGAGACTATCAAATAACTTGAAGACGCTCTAGCAAAATTTCACCAGTACCATGAAGTCTTTTGAACAACTGGCATACGAAAAGACTTCTATCCTCCTTGACAACACTCCTTAGTTCACTACCCTCGTCATATCCGTGAATTTGGTACACCCAATGGCCTTTGCTCCTCGATTACCGAGTTGAAACATATCAAAGCTATCAAAGAGCCTTACTGGAGATCAAGCCGCTTTGAGGCTCTCGGGCAGATGCTACTTATCAATCAGAGGCTTAACAAGCTCAGCGCTGCTTGAGTGGACTTTGAAGATCGAAGAATGCTACAAGGGAGCCTCTTTATGTCTGTTGTCGCTTCACATAACGCCTACGATGAATCCAAGTCTTCGAGTCTATCACGGTTGCCATCAGAGCAGCCAGAGCAGGCAGGGTATGATGAAGATATTGAGGAGGCTGATGAGGTGAGAAATGAGAAGGACGACAACAGACGTTTACAAGAACTTGAAGGTTCATGGACAGTTGTTGAGGGCCCCCATGTTGAGGCTTCTGTAAAACTTGCACGGTGATGAGATACGTGCTATTATTTTAGTAGACGAGCGTACTCGTACTAATTTTTGTAATCTATCGTCTTCCGACCTCTCTCGAATCCTTAAGCAAACACTTCAACATCCCTCGCCTTCCTGACCTCGCAGCCATCTTCATTCATAACCAGCTCCATCCCGATAACCTTCTCGACGTTCACCAGCAGCAGCCTCACGAGTTTCAACTCACAAAGCCAGTATTCGTATTCGGGTCAGCAGTTTTAACATTCTATGCACCCAGTGATTTGTCTGGCACCAACGGAATGCACCGTGAACAAATTCGCACTACAACTTCATGGAGATCAGGCACCACTCGACATGACTGCATATTCACAGAGAAGGATCGTAAACAATCAGGATTCAGAGGCCTTCATGTTGGTTTTGCTATTTCTGTGATGACTTCAACTCCAATCTTCTTGATTTTAGTACCATTAAATTCCTTGATTATTTTCCTATTTTCTATGATTTTTCCCCATTTTTCTAGCTGTCCTACAGCTCTCTACCCATTGTGATTTGGACTTAGCATTTCTTCACTGGCTTCAGCCACTTCAGCCACATTAGGTACTGTACAGTTTCAGCCACAGCTTCTGTTAGCCTGGCACTTGGGTGATGGAAACTTTAGCTTCCTAACTTGAGTTCCAGGTATGTATAACTTATGTTACCATAATAAAGAGCTTCCTAACTTGAGTTCCAGCTGCCTGGGGTTGATCTATTCCCCCTTGGTGTGGATTTTAACAAAATCACCGGAAATCGATCTTTTACTTATAGTCCAAATCCTCACAGCTCAGAGTTGTTCAGGACTTTCTCTGATGCTGATCATGCTGGAGAAGTTAATAGCAGGAAGTCTACTGGTGGTTTTGTGGTTATAATGGGGACTGGGGCAGTCAGCTGGAGTTCTAAACTTCAGAGTATGGTTGGACTGTCTACTACTGAGGCAGAATTTGTAGCAGGGAATGAGGCTGGAAAGGAGTTGATGTGGATTAGGAACTTGTTGATAGAGATTGGGTATACCTTTGATGGACCTTCCACTCTGTTCATGGACAACAACTCTGCTATCTCAGTGGCCAAGAATCCCACTCATCTCAGCAAAATGAAGCATGTAGATCTGAGGTTACATTGGTTGAGGGATATGGTGGAGTCTGGATATATTTCACCTGTGCACTTGTCTACCCATGACATGCCAGCTGACTTGTTGACCAAGGCTTTGCCTAGAGTGAAGGTGCAGCAGTTTAGAGGACTTATGGGATTGCAAGGTTAGGGGGGAGTTGTAGCATCAGGGGGGAGTGTTGGTTTTGTTATTTCTGTGATGACTTCAACTCCAATCTTCTGGATTTTAGTACCATTAAATTCCTTGATTATTTTCCTATTTTCTATGATTTTTCCCCATTTTTCTAGCTGTCCTACAGCTCTCTACCCATTGTGATTTGGACTTAGCATTTCTTCACTAGCTTCAGCCACTTCAGCCACTTAGGTACTGTACAGTTCCAGCCACAGCTTCTGTTAGCCTGGCACTTGGATAATGGAAACTTTAGCTTCCTAACTTGAGTTCCAGGTATGTATAACTTATGTTACCATAATAAACAGCTTCCTAACTTGAGTTCCAGCTGCCTGGGGTTGATCTATTCCCCCTTGGTGTGAATTTTAACAGATAGATCAATTACATATCTGGCTTCAGAATGCATCCCTGACTAGATGCTAGCTGCCAATGCTGCTACACTCCTGGATCCAGGATGTATTCAACACCAGGCAGGATCAGCCTATGTTGCTAGTTTTATATATTATATACCAGATACAGCTAAAAAAAACCCTGATGTGTATAACCAGCTGTAGCTGGGTCCTCTAGCTGAGTGATGATATATATGTTAAAATTCACACCAAGGGGGAATAGATCAACCCCAAGCAGCTGGAACTCAAGTTAGGAAGCTATTTATTATGGTAATATAAGTTATACATACCTGGAACTCAAGTTAGGAAGCTAAAGTTTCCATCACCCAAGTGCCAGGCTAACAGAAGCTGTGGCTGAAACTGTACAGTACCTAATGTGGCTGAAGTGGCTGAAGCTAGTGAAGAAATGCTAAGTCCAAATCACAATGGGTAGAGAGCTGTAGGACAGCTAGAAAAAGGGGGAAAAATCATAGAAAATAGGAAAATAATCAAGGAATTTAATGGTACTAAAATCAAGAAGATTGGAGTTGAAGTCATCATAGAAATAGTAAAACCAACAATATAATTATCCAGGTAGTATACAGGCAGAATTCTAGCTGGATGGAAAATATATTGATAGCCATATAGTGCAAAATTCTAACTGGATAGACAATATATCAAAAGGCAGGTAGTATGGAATTCTAGCTAGATTGATAATATATTAATAGCTAGATAGTGCAGAATTCTAGCTGAATCAATAATATATTAATAGCCAGGTAGTGTAGAATTCTAGCTGGATTGAAAATATATTAATAGCCAGGTAGTGCAGAATTCTAGCTGGATTGATAATATATTAATAGCTAGGTAGTGCAGAATGCTTGCTGGATTCATATAATATAATTATCTAGATAGCATAGAATTCTAGATGGGTTAATAATATATTGATAGCTAGATGGCACAAGTTTCTAGCTAGGTTTATAATATATGACTAGTCACGTAGTGTGAATTACCAGCTAGATTGATAATATATAATTTATCAGATAGCAATTTCTTATTATCTTGAAAACAATATATTATATCCTAGCTGGAACACTTTTCTTCTAGAAGAGAGTATATTCTTATATCATTAAAAATTGGATATCCTATTGATTCTTTTTCAAGGAAGCATATACACTACAAAAGTACATAATATAGCTTAATAGATACTGTTATATATATTGATATCAAATAGAGGAATATTATAAATACAAAGTTAGTATCTACCTCAATACTTCAATAGCTATATTGAAATACATAGAGCAGTGTCTGATATATCTATTGACTAGATTCACTTGGTATAAAATATTTATTCATTATTTAATATCAGAAATTCAATAAAATCATATATAAAATAAGATACCCAAGTCTAACAATAAAAGTTAAGGGGTATAAAATAAGTTGTATTGTTTACATTTATTAGTAAAAGGAATAAGAAATTGAATAATTGATGGATGTTTAGTATATCTATGTAAAGATCTTTTAAGTAAAGATCAGTGAGATTGAGATTAGAAAATCCAACAAATAGAAAAAGGATGACACAGATGATTAGCATATTGTATAAAATCTAAGACAGTGAATAGTATAGAGCCTGTGTTAAGCACCACCTTCAATGAGTATTAACACAAATATAATAAAGTTTAATGAGTGAGATGTATGTAGAACCCAGAAAACACTGAGATACTTAGAGGCATGGATTTCAGAGTTATCCTAAGTCTGATATAAAAACACATCAAACCACGTTTTATGGTAAAAGATATAGACTACCAGGTGCATCTTGTGATATTCTAAGTCTACTAGTGAGTGACATAGCTGTATCAGCTCTGGGCTGGAAAAGGTAGCCTCAAAGGCTGGGGGATCATCTTGGAGGTCTATTCTTAGAACCAGATGATACAGATGATGTGTTCCAAATCCTAGAAGGTGATCTGAGTCCTCATCTGATAGAAGTGAGGTAGGCTAGAGGAACTGGCATTGCTGGGAGGTGGTGGTAGTGGAATACTGGGTGAAGAGGAAGGAAGTCTAAGGGACTCTTTCAAGAAAGCCATGCTAGAGGCTGGAGATGGTAAATGGTAGGCTAGGGGATNNTCCTGTTAAAATCNACACCAAAGGGGAAGTAAGTATCAACCCCAGGCAGCTGGAACTCAAGTTAGNAAGCTATTTATTATGGTAACATAAGTTATACATACCTGGAACTCAAGTTAGGAAGCTAAAGTTTCCATCACCCAAGTGCCAGGCTAACAGAAGCTGTGGCTGAAACTGTACAGTACCTAATGTGGCTGAAGTGGCTGAAGCTAGTGAAGAAATGCTAAGTCCAAATCACAATGGGTAGAGAGCTNTANGACAGCTAGAAANATGGGAGAAAATCATAGAAAATAGGAAAATAATCAAGGAATNTAATGGTACTAAAATCAAGAAGATTGGAGTTGAAGTCATCACAGAAATAGCAAAACCAACAC
>JANAWD010000098.1:0-53373 GCA_027627245.1 Meripilus lineatus | reverse complement strand
TCCCTCCCAGAAAAGCCACGGACAGGGTTTTGACANTTCGCCCAGTNAGTACGGACTNAAAGTTACGGNGAGTAAAAGTTTATTCTATTCTACCTACNTAATAGCTACTGAATATTCTGGNNNNACGAAAACAATTCCCTCACTATTCCGTGGATTTTTCGGGGGGTGATATCCGCCCCTGCGTCTCGTGTTAGGTTACCGGAAAAGGGTTCAATGGATCTGATCTGATTTGGAAACATACCCATGTTCCATTCGCACCCTCGCACAAAGATATGCCTCGATGAACCAACCAAACGGATGTGCAAGAACGTATGAAATTGGCGGTGCGAAAGAGGTTTGGTATTGTGGTTCTTCTCGACTCAAAGCGGGCGAGCCAAATATATGAACGATCGAATTTGGATCGTTTGAGGATTGACTTGAGCGGTTGCCTTGGTGCGATACTAGGAACAAGATGAGAATACCCCAGATGCATGACATCGAAGGACGACGCGGAGAAAGGATGCACACAATAACATAGCGAGAAGTTGGCTTCAGATCAGGAGAAGTTTCTCTCTAGTGCGAGCCGACAAGACGTCGACGAGGTCCTCAGCAGGGAGGTCATTGTTCAACTTCATCGTTCAACACTCAGGACCTAAAGAGATATGGCGGCAATCTTGACAAATGCCAGTATCGGTGGAAAAGCATTACCTGGTTCAAACCTGGTTCATGGAGAACCCGACAAGTACAGAGGAGATCCGAGTAGGGTACATATGGAAGTATTAAAGCGAGCCTGATTGATGCCAACGCAAAGCCGCGCTCGTGGCACCCACCGTGAAGTGACTTCATGAACGCTTAGCGCTGAATCGGGAGGTCGAACTTCGAGGGACACAAACTGCAGCCATGGACACTGGCTCCCCAGACGATGGAAAAACAGGCCATTCGGGATAGCCCGTATATTGCCATCATCTATTAAAAGCCATGAAACATATGATACGCAGAATATATCCCCAGCAGCTGTCCACACCACAACTCAACTCTAAGGAGTTACGAGGAAGATTATGATAACGAACATACCACGATAGTGGTCTACGCATTCATAGAGTCTATGAGAGGAATGAATTTGCAGACATATTAGAGAAGGCGGGACAAGCACATAGTCCACGAAGCCGTGCTTATGACCTTGCAAACATGCAAGCGCCAGCATCATAATAGATGCGCGACCTCGACTCGAAAGGTCAGGATGTGAAGTTCCTGGGATATCAAAGGAGAAGTTGATGACGCTTTAAAGGGGTAGAAACGAGCTGTGCTGGACCTCGGGAAATTGGCAGGAGAGCCAACCGAGAGGAGAGGCCGAAAATACGAAGAGATCGAGAGAATGAGAACGACACTGCTGTCGTGGAGGAAACGACACTCAAGCGAAAACAAAAAGAGCGGGGCTCATCTTTGGAACCAGAATGCATTCATTCAAGGCACTTTTACCGCCCTCAGACCAGTCCTCTTTCATGCACCATATTTGTTCGAATCGACACGTTCGTAGGGTGGTGCGAAGATGCGGCGAACGAGGAAGGATGAAAATCTCTAAGAAGTCGTATTTCTACGAATGTGAGTGGAAGATATTGCGCGAAACGGAAAGTCCTAGTGTTGTCACCTGGGGTATAGATCGCGTAAGTAGGAGGTACCGCAGAGAACCACGCTGTAAGAAGTCAAGACCGACCTCAGACGATAGCGTTTTTGACCTATCATGATGATGGTAGGGAGAAATCTGCGCGTTCACTCGGCCGGCCACATCACAGTCAGTCGTTTCTCCATATTGTCGTCAACAAAATCAGGCCCAAGTGGGAATGGTCCTACCGAAGATGTCAATGACTATACGATAGAAAAAGACACGTGTGCACCTCTGATCTCGTCCCTAACACGGTAGGCATCGTCGGAGGCTCGTCGATATCCCACTGGCATCCGAAGCAGTACTTTCCATCTCCATATGCAGGGAATCACCAGGAGGAGATCATCACACGTACAGTCCTTGGACCACGGAGTATTCAGTCAAGGTGACAAGGCTGGGTGCTTGTTGCGGGACCGACAGTTGATTAGGCCGATTAGTAGATGATTACGTGCGATCGGAGAGACCAATCGAAAACAAAGAGTGGATGAAGCTCATTGCTATCACCTCCCCCAAAGCGTCGAGGTAGCTTCCTGGTTACATCGTTCCATCAGATACCCTCTCCTCGTGGGCGTTGGAAGCATTCTACCAGACCGAGGACCAGCTCGTATATTCCGCGCTTTTGGTATCGGAACCCAGGAATTTGGTACCCAATGTTCGTGATGGCCTCATTGACTTGAAGTTACTGTTATGAAATGGCCGTGAAGTACGCATCTGCTCTTCTTTTCATGATTTCAGACAACTTTGGTTGTCAAGAAGCATTCGACTTTCCGAAGATGACGCACTGAGAGAAAGCCGATCAAGTGTAGACTCAGGCTGGTATCTCCGGAGCATGCCCTCTTGAAGCGTCTGCTCAGCACCAACACGAGGTCAGAGGATGCCAATCCTGGTCGATAACGCTGTGCGTATGGCATGGGGTCATCTGTGCTTAACAGTACTCTGTTTTTGTACACTTGGATCCTCGCTATGACTAAATTGACTATATGGTCGGCTTTTCGCGGACTCATCGTATCAGATTGTCATCGTACAGTGCGAGCCAAGTTGCTTACTTTTTCGTCATCCGCATTGCTTTGGATCTTTGAACATCATAAAGGAACGCCAGACGGAGATGCTTGCGATTGGCTACGGTCTTGGGATTCATTGTTGATTGCACACTGCGCGCCGAGAAGGATTTGACGATTGCTTGATAATTCGGAAGTGAATAAGAGAGCCAAAGAAAACTATACAGATGCGAGTACGTATTACGAAGTGCTCAACAGGTCCACGAAAGTATCAAGAGGAAGGACGGGATGTGAAGGATTGTTACAAGACATTTAGTGGCTGGATGATTACTTCGAAGAAAGAGCAGGGTGATGATGGTAAAGGCAAAGGAACATCTCGATGAAAAATGTTTGTCTATGACTTCCAAATGAGAACAGCGAGGGATCCGACGTAGAAGTATATGAAGTGTTTCGTTTCTGGAATACGAGAATCATCAGTACGCATAATTCCGAGATGGTTGGAAATAAGAAAAACAACGCCATCCACGCGTTTAGAACGCGTTTACAGTGATATTAAGATATGGAAGATGAAGAGGTGAATCCTCGGGGATGGTGGAAAGCAAAGAAAGGAAAATACGAGGAGAGACTCACCGTGAGTGACATAGCTGCCAAAGTTCTTTCCGACGACGACGTGCCATGTGGGACCATGACGCTTGTCGAACTCCTTCTTGATCTGAGCAGCGATATCTTTCTCGATGTTGTATTTCTCGAGAGCTGCCGAGGTGATATCGACGGCCTCCTGCTGCAGCTCCTCGCTCATGTCGACGTTCTTAATGGTAGCCTTTGGGCCGACGCCGTTGTCCTTTGAGCTGGTTTCTGTCGACGAGGAGGTGGGCGCGTCGTGTTTCTCGGACATCATTTAGCGAGTATTTGCGATGTATTGACCGCGATGTCGGTTGTGTATGATATTGGATTGGAGGGCGAAAGAGATGAAAAGACGAAGAGGGTGGTCTGATGAGAGATGGTGGTCGACTTATAAGGCGCGATTTATGACTGCGCCACGCGGCTTTGCAATGCGGAAAGCGTCCGTTATCTGCGTCGATGCAACGCGCAAAGTAGCCTCAGGGTGCTCAGGTTTTATGAAGATTCGAGAGGTAATATCAACGGCCGTTAGTTTGAGGGTTTCGAATATCAAGAAGATCTGCTGAAGATCCCCACCTCCTCTTTTTTCAGGTTTTTTTTATCCACCCTCTGAACGCATGTCGTCCTCGACCAGCGCAGGGGTTTCGCATGGCCTCCGATGCCCACGACGCCCTCGAGGCCATATGCTCGGCGTTGCATACGCTACAAGGTTTCCGTAGCCTGGCTTCCGTGATCACAGCTGAGTTAATCTCTTGATGTTGTCCATATCTTCTTGCCGGGCGCGCAGGTCTGCTGATAGAATGTTCACATACAGAACGCAAGCTCGACTCAGCTTGCGCTCTTTCCATGCGACATTTCTGTCATATCCAGAACATACGAAACCCGCACCAGTTCCTTCTCGTCCACATTTTTACCACATTCTCCCCAGGCTCATATCCCCGTCATATGCTCTCCATGTGCTACCCTTGATTCTCCTCCACGTTGACCCCATTTCCGTCCTGCCCCTTCTCCGCCATATCGCTCAAATCCCCCGCAATACTTCCGTCTTCGGTCCTCTCCAGCCTTTTTGCATTGAGCCAATCATAGTCTCTTGGCACTCAGCAGGTCTCAGCGTGAATGAAGAATGCAGGTTATGGCGCCCTCGAAGCAGCATCCCATATGCACGTCTCGACGTTCTATCCCCCCTTCCTTCTTCCTCGACCCTTATTTATATCATACAATATACTCGGTCTTCCCCTTCTACGGGACATCTTCTCCACTTTTGTATCCAAATTACTCTTCAGCCTATACTCTCTCCCACTGTCGCCTTTTTCTCTTGCAAGTCCCCTTGCTAAGTCCGTAACCTATGATTGCCGTATTCCCTCAACAAAGTCTCCTCCTTTGTAGTGCCTTGTTCGCTCACTCGATTTTCTCCCTCGACTGTTGTTACGCTTGCCTCGGTCGACACAGAAACAAGGGGTCAAGAGATACTGTCATTCTGTCTTCCTGGTTGCGATGTCTTTGACTACTTCCTCCCTCGGACTTTTCCCATCTATACCAACCCCTACCCTAGGACACCTAACCCACGAGGTCGAACTCGATCCCGACCCTGAATCTATTTCCTCGTGGTCACCATGCGCTCAAACATCATGCATCATGCCCAACGGCATAATCTCATCGGATACCATCTCACCCTCTCGCCTCCACGCCGTCACGCAAGCTAAACGGGTCCTCCTCCTTTCCCCCATGCGCGTTCCAACCTTCCCTTCGTGAGTAAATCCTCGCACCCAGCCCAACAACCTCAAGATTTCTCTCGTAAACAAAGATCTTCTATCCGAACTATCCTCCCAAGCAATCTCAGGCCGGATAATGGAGCGTGGTTACAAAAAAAGTAAACTCATTATCGTCATCATCACCTATGATGCCGTTTACGCAACCCCACTGTCATCTCGCTCTCACCCATATCTCCCTCTTGTAGGATATACAACAAAACCTGGGAGAGCATCCTCCATAGCGTAAAGTGGGAAAACGACCAGCGGCTCGGTACTCATGCTTAAATCTTGCCATATACGCGACGATACACGCACACACGCGCACCACGGCCTTTTGGCACACCGCTCGAGGCATTCCCGTGCGAGTCTGACCCTGTATCTCAATCTCTGTTCACTGGCGATTTTCACAAGCGGGTGTGTGTGTATCGTTGCACCCTTTGTCACTCCCATGTATTACAGTCTCATGCCTATCCCGCCTTAATGAATTGTTCGGTTTGTAATTCACATTCTTCGGGAATGAAACCAAAAGTGATTACCGTTGTGTTCGACTAAATCTATGGTGTCACGATGCGTTACTTGAGTATTCCTTTTCTGCAATTTGGAGGGCATTTCGTTGGTTGTGTTGTTTGTCAAGTTCGAGGATTGCGTATGCCTACAAGTGACACGTGGGCATACGTGGTGTACCCCAAATCGTGTGCACGCCGTGCCCGGAGGGTGGATGGCCTCCGTTGGCTGACTTCGCGTTCTCGAAGATGAAGATGAAAGAAGAGACTAGGATAATATATGATCGATGAAATACTACTCTAACGGAAGGAACATGTCTATATACTACTTGATACACATCTAGAGGATTACAATGCTTAAAGAATAATAAATAGTGTAAAATTAAGACTCATTGTCCTCCCTCTCAGCTCCTCTCCACAACTTCGATAATAACCCTCCCTACGCACAGATCACTCCCTTGCACAAACACGCCTACATTCAGCTCTCCAACATCACTTCCCGTCGGAACCCCCGAGAACTCCACAACTCGCGGCGACGAACCTCGTACATCCGAAGTCGCAGCCTCAACGTTCACATTCACGAAACGAGGTAGAGATTTCCCTGACATCAACTTGATTTCCAGCGCCGCGGACTGAAGGTGGAGTCGTTGGTGTAGGTCATCGCTGGAGGGAACGACAGGGATCCGGAACTTGAAACGAGACCCAACTCGGGCTAGCATCCTCGGGATATTGCTGATTCGTGGAGATCGCCCATCGGTGCGGGTTTGTGCTTGAGGGGAAGTCTCCAGGGAAAACGAAGCAGAGGGTGAGTTACCTAGTAAATTCCATGACGAGAGGTAGAGTGTCAACTTGTCGAAGTCGAGATAAGGGGTAGAGCGATGGGAAAACGTACCTGGATCTGCTCCTAAGGCCTTAACGTACTGAATCCCCTCTGATAACTCATCCCCAGCAGCCTGTTGATTCCTGGAATACCCAGCACCTCTCTCCGTCGACGCGCTCCTAAAGACCTTAGCAACCTGACTAACAACTCTCTTGGTTCTTCCAGTCCTCGTACTCGCATCCCCCCTCTCATCCCCATTCCCTCCAGTCGTGACCCCATTTGCGCCACCGCCGCTTCCACCAGGGGCGTTAAAATACGAAGAGGATGGCAATTTTGGAACAGGAACTCTATTCGCCGATGTGAAAGGAACCAACCTCGGTCTAGGTTGCGTCGTCGTTTCTCCATTCGTCGACGGGGCTTGCCCGTGAGTTTGATTGCTCGAAGACTGGAGAGAAATCCCACTGGCACTATGTATACTCCTAACGCTCATTGCCCTCGCCGCTCTCTGCACGACGGCTTCAGCAGCGTGCGTCTGAGCTGAAGAACCGTTCGAATCAGTAGAATCGATCGAGCGCCGAAGTGAGCTTGTTGAGGTCCTCTTGGTCCTCCCTGATCTGGCATCGTCACCGAGATGGGCCTTGGGTAAATTCGGGAGGTCTGGGACAGCGGAGGTATTTCCTTTCTTAGGGGGTGCGAAATCAGGTCTCCTACGAGGAATGGAACGGCCACCAGTAGATGAGGAAGGAGAGCCAGCAATAGAAGTACCGGTCATGCCACTGGGTTCGTATTGGCTGAAATCTATATCGTCGAAGGTAGAACCGCCGAGGACCATAGGGTCCGCAACACTCGACGAGACGGTCCCCAAACCTTGTTGCATATTCGCCCTGGCTCGTTCATTTGAGGTCATAATGAGAGTAGGTTTGGATATGGTTGGTTTTCCGCGGGGTGCTCCAGGAGATGAGACCGAAGTTGAGGCGGGACTTCCACGGCCACGAATAGAACCTTGCAGGACCCTTTTGCACGTATCGCTGACCTTCCTCCTAATCTTTCCCAAAAACTCTGCTTTCCTCATCACAGTCGGGCTCTGCGCATTGCTACTCCCATGCGGACTTAGATAAGTCACAGGACGACCCACACCCAGAGCCGCCATCTTGTCCGGGCCATTGCTCCCATCGAGTTGATTAGGTGGGCTTGCGAGATCCCGAACAGCGATAGCTGACCAATTGTACCCATAGTCCGCAAGATTCGGAACGACACCGTCAAGGTTCGGAGAAGATAGAGTAATTGGACCTTTGATTACTTCTCCATCCACATCGATCCCAATTCCATACCACTTCTTCTCGTCATCTGTCCATGCTCTCGTACCTTCTTCGCCTTCTAGAGCAGTATCCCTCACCCGAGCGAATTTCCTGAATCCAGCCAAAACTAGACCACAGAGGACCATTCCCCCGATTATCCCAAAAGCGATCTTGAGTCCCAAGAGTAATTTGGCCCGAGCAGACGCCGACAGGCCGGGTGAGGATTTATGTTTCTCGTGTGCAAAATCGGCTGCGGATAAGGAAATGGGAAGGGTGGTATGAGAAGTCGAATGGGTGATGCGTGAATAAGCTGTAAATGTAACGGTAATATGACTGTTTGAAGAATCGCCTGTAGTGAAATTGGAAGGTATTGGACCGGAAAGTATGCCTGTTGTAGGGTCGAAAGAAAGGAATCTAGCGGCGTTGTCTGGACCGAAAGAGGCAGTCAAATTGACGTCGTCCCGTTGACCATCGATTCCCGTCGCGTTTGAGTAGAATTGGACAAGATTGAAATGTACTGTTTGGCCGGGGTTGACAAGGATAGGTTGAAGATTCGCCGAGGAGAAATACGAAGGTACGACAGCAAGCGAGACGTTGGTCTCAATTGTTTGATTGACAGTCGTTGCGAGAGTAACAGGTAGTAATGTCTCGTGATGGCCTTTTGCCAAATCTTCGGGAGGAGTTCCGCTCAAAGTCCTACTCGCGGTGTCATAGTCCAACCAGTTTCCATAGTAAGAAGTATCGATCTCGAGAGTGATGATCTGAGAGGGCTCGATCTGTTTTCCATCCAAGAGGACGCCGATGAAGTCAGCGGGAGACGTGAGACTGACGGAGAAAGGAGAATTAGCAGTAATGTTGATGGTGGGGAGAGAGGACGTAGCGAGAGATAGTTCGTGTTCTGCAACGACAAGATCAAAGAATAGAGACGCATCCTGATAGCCTTCTTGGTCCGAAGCGAATAGAGCTACCGAAATAGTAGGTGGAGTTGTCGAGTTATGGATCCGGGGAGTGTAACCATCGAAAGTGATATCCTTTGGATTGAAGTCGATCCAGTCTGGAAGAGGACTGCCGTCCGCTTGTCGTGCCCCGTAGTAGATGTCGCCAGATAATGTCTCGAAGGTATCGTAGCGGAAACCAACACTGAATGACCAGCCGGGAGGGATTCTAAGAGCAGGGTATATGTCTTTGAAGGCTGATTTTGGAGACAAGGCAAAGACGGAAGATAAGGAAGGATTCGGGAGATGAAACTGTTCCTGAACGGTATGGAGTAGAGTGGGTTGGGGAGTGTCGACAACCAAGAATTCGACCCGGGATGAAGCAGTGTCGGAGGAATACGGACCAAGAGCAGAGACCTCGACGGAGTGCGAACCGGTGTCAGAAGAAGTGGGAGTACCATGAAAAGTTCTGCTAGTGTGATCAAAGGCAAGCCAGCCGGGGAGCTGAGATGTGTTATAAATGAGTGGTTGGAAAGCGGAATGTTGAAATGTTCCGGGGGCGAAAGTCCAGGAGAGAAGTTGGCCAACATGAGCGATTGGGGGGTACTGATCTTGCAAGGGGTCTTTGCATGTTACTGTTGATGCGCCTGCTGCACAAAATGGAAGAACAAGAGAGAGGAGGACGAAAAGAGGGACGAGCATAGTGATGACTTGATTTTAAGAAGGCCCAGGCTAGTCGGCCAGCGACTTCACTATGTGTTGAATGGCGAAGACGAAGGCGACAGCGTGGCGACTACAGCTTGAGGTCTACGAAGGCCCTAATCAGTATTGCGGGTGATGCTTGAGACTAGGTGGGGTGAAATACTTGCAATAATATGTTGGCCTGTTCAGGCTCCAAGACCGAGGTCGATGTCCTCGAAGCAACTTGAAGACGTTGAGTTCAACCCAAGGCCGAGGCCGAGGCACTTTGTGTCGAGCGCCACAAAGATGACAAATTCGGCTACGTGGCGGCCCACCTGCGGACCGCTGCTTTCCGAGGCAGGTCATCGTTCATTGCAAGGGATCGCCAAAGGTTATCGCGTGGTTTGCTTTAAGAGTTGGAAGTCGGGATGGTTTCAAGACAAACGGCGTCGAAAGTAGCCGGTATGTTGCAATCATGTGTATTCCCGGGAGAGTCGGGGTGCTGGCCACGGATGCTGTCAGCGGTGCTCGGGGAGTTGCTCGGCGTTACCAAAAGCGGCCATCATAAGCATGTGAAAGTGTGCCCCAGGATGAAAGTCGTCGCCCCACAGCCGGTAAGCAGCCTCCATTTATAACACAACTTGAGCTCGTCCATCTCTCTCCTCGAATTTCTCTCCATTTCGTCCATCACAACACACAACAATGTCTGCCAGGTCAAAAGTCATCGCCCAGTCTGACAATGACGTCGTCATCGTCACGGCTCTTCGCTCAGCGATCACAAAGGTACGCACTCCTCTCTCATTCTATTCATAGGTCTCACTCTCCCAACACCAGGGAAAGAAAGGTGGTTTCAAAGACACACGTCCCGAAGAAATCCTATCTGGTGTTCTCAAAGCAGCCTATTCAAAGGTCGGCTTGGACCCCGCTCTCATACAGGATATCGCTGTCGGAAATGTACTTCCACCGGGCGGTGGCGCCTCTGCTGCTCGCATGGCCGCCCTCTACGCTGGCATCCCAAATACCGTTCCTATCAATACCGTGAACCGACAGTGTTCCTCGGGTCTTACTGCCATCAACCAGATTGCTAATGAAATCAAAGCCGGAGAGATTGATATTGGAATTGGTCAGTCCTCCCTGTCCATCCAACTTTTACAAGCTTCTTGATTACCAACAATCTCTCCTCTTCAGGTGCCGGTGTCGAATCCATGACTTTCGGTTTCGGTGCGGGTGCACAACCAGACGGCTTCTCAGAAAAGGTCCTCTCCAATCAAGAAGCAGAGGATTGCTTGATTCCCATGGGTATCACTTCCGAAAATGTCGCAAAGGACTTTGGCATCACCCGTCAAGTACAAGACGAGTTCGCCGCAAAGTCATTCCAGAAAGCCGCGGATGCCCAGAAGGCCGGCAAATTCAAAGACGAAATCGTCCCTCTGAAGGTCACCTGGATTGATCCAAAGACAGAGAAGGAGTCGGAGATTGTTGTGGATCATGATGACGGCGTGCGGGATGGTGTTACTGCTCAATCCCTGGGTAAGCTCAGACCCGCATTCGCAAAGGACGGCACAACACATGCAGGTCAGTCAGCACACACCCCTCTTGCCCATATACCCATGATGCTTACTCCTGTATAGGTAACGCCTCACAGGTATCAGATGGTGCTGCTGCCGTTCTTCTGGCCAGGCGCTCGGTAGCTAAACGTCTTGGGCTCCCCATCATTGGTAAATTCGTGACCGCAATTGCTGTCGGTGTTCCCCCGCGGATTATGGGTGTCGGACCCGCATATGCGATTCCCAAAGTCCTCGAGAAGACTGGGTTATCCAAAGACGAAGTTGACTTTTACGAAATCAACGAAGCGTTTGCATCGCAAGCGGTTTACTCCGTTCAGAAGATTGGCATTCCCTTCGAGAAGGTCAATGTGAATGGAGGTGCCATTGCCATCGGACATCCTCTTGGCTGTAGTAGGTTTCTTCCCCCTTCCTTTTTCGCTACCGGGAGCTGATCGGAGTCTTCTTTCCCTTGAAGCTGGTGCGCGTCAAGTTGCGACAGGCCTCAATATCGCCAAACAAACCGGAGGAAAGATTTTCTGCACAAGTATGTGCATTGGTTCAGGGATGGGCATGGCCGCTGTATTCGTCAATGAGCAATGAGGATTGCTTTTGCCCTTGTCGACTGGGTGTTTATTCGTGGGAGCTGTTGCGTATGAGATGAGACGAAATCGCAAATCACACGTATCTATTGAACCCCTTTGTTTGTACCCTTAGTTCATGTTTTCTTCCCTACTTCGCAATCGAGCTTCTTCTTCTCTGGATATTGATCATCTTCCATTTCGGTATCATCCCGTCGTCGGAACATGTCGTTCATACGCTGTTCAGAGGTGATTCCGGTCTTACGACCAGGGTACGGTGTATCCAATACAGGCACGATATTGACATTAAAACACCCGATCTCAGGAGAGATGTTGACAACAATAGAACTTGGACATCAAGTCGTCTTGTACCCCCAAGACATATGATCAAACCGTTCGAATGTTACAGGGTTCCCTCTTTTGATGCATGGTTTCAGGGCAGTCTTTGGGGCTTATTCTGGGGATGCCCATGGGAGAGTACGATGTCATTTTTGGGGTCCATGGGGTTCTGCACACCGTGTAGATAGCAAAATTTTCGCTCTCGTGTTTTGGGCTGACTCGAATAGCATCTGGCGGCCTGTATTCATGGGAACTTTATGAAGTAGGGAAAGGAATCAAACAAGAATTACTAGAACAGCTACTCGCATCAGCAGGTATTGGTGAGGTTGCAGTGCTTTCGGCTCCCGTGTTGGGCGATACTTTGGATGATGATACAATGATTCCTGCGTGTGGTGTACCATGCGGTTGCACGTCTGTGTAGCCGTGTCGGTCAATCGCACCGCACTCTCAAGACTCCTCAGCGCTGTATTCTGCGACCAATATCATTGGGATTCTTCGTCGAACTTGGTTTTCCTTTCTGGATACAATGGACATGGAGAATGATGGAATTGTGTGAAAGTATCGGACATATCATTCGTTCCAGAGAGCGGAGAACAGGTGCGGTGCTAATATTCCAGACTTTTCGAACCAAATGTAGATATATCAAACAAGAAGAAGTGATGGTATGTACCTCCAACACGGGCCGTCCCGACAACACAGTCCATAGAGAAATTACGTCGACACGATCTTGAGATGAAGGAAAGGATAGTCTCCCTCAGATAACAGGTTCAAGATGTCTCCATAACTCGGCGTTGAGAGTCACCTCCCAACATGAGCATCGGAGCAATCCCAAATATCAACCACCGAGGTGTAACTTTCGATGACGATCATTAAGGTTCGGCTCCGCTTTATAAATGACATTAAGCGCCCATAAGCTCCCGCGCACGGACCACCCCGTGGTGCCTCAAAACCCAAACTGCTCTCAATCGGAAGATTTTTCTTCAACAGTCACCTCAATCTCTGGGCTAGCGTCTTGAAACCACAGGAAAGGCGTTCTGCTGCTCTATTTTTGTTTCGATGGGGTTGAGAAGAAGGATCTCAAAAAGGGTCATTAGCTGGGCATGCCACTTCTCTGTCTTACGTTTTCACTGGAGGGTGGCTAATCAGCTTTTGACACAGTTTCACCTGTCTCGGTTTGTCATGTACAGATAGCAGAAATACATCCAACACTGCCTTTTGATTTCCTCTCTCAGGGTTATTCCCCCGGTCAATCGCAAGATAGAGCGTCAACATTACAGTAAATCGGCGCTGCTTTCAATCCTTCATACTTTCCATGGTGGGAATAGTGGATTGATTGAGACATGTTGAGTCGCAAACAATCCTCAAGGAAAACGTCCGCCAACAAACAAACATGATTATTGAAACTCCTATGATCTCGCATTTTGCGAAATTTACGTCCGCGCGGGTAGAATCTCGGGTAGATTCCGAGCTCACTCCAAGGTAATCTGCGACTATGGGTGGCGTTCCTTGGTCATTAGACTCCAATTGAACTATTGTTTGATTCCCCGCTGCACGACCCGCAGGCTGTATTCGGCGATGCAGGGAGTCCGTGTCAATGCTAGGATAGGCATCATCCAAACTCAAAAAGCAAGGGATCCATTATTGAATCGTCGGAAGGGTCGCTTCTTCTCCGATTTCTCAAGTTTCCTCTCCAATTGTTCTGGACAACCGTGGACCCTTTCGACTCCTATACTGTGTTCCTCTGTGAGTGTGGCACTTTATTTTCACCGGCTTTCAGTTGAAATGACTGTTTTCGCTCACAAGGGTGGAAAGGGTTTTCCGGGATTGCGATACTCGACCGAGTAGCCTATTGACAGCCGTCCAAGTCCACCCCACTCTACGTTGCTGAGTCCTCGGGATTTGACGTTTATGACGATGATGGACTGTGTAGTCGGGCATCAAGTGTTCACGCTCACGATTAGACATAATTCGACCAGTGGAGCTGCTTTAATATTGTTGGGAACAACTGGAAGCAAGCTATCACCAATTGGACAAGTTGCTTGGAGAGGTCTCGACGTAAATGTCCCTTTCATGATCGTCGTCTCGCGTATCATTTTTTCAGGAATGTCTATCTTTTTGTGGAAATGATCTCCTTTACTGTTTGCAATCCTGTAAGTCGACCTTCTGACTTGATCCTTTATCATCACTCAATTCAAGCTGTGGAACTCAATTTACTTGGACGGTTTCGGTAATCCACACTTCCATGCGTGGCCAACGTGACACCACACGGATTCCCCAACAGGCGATTTCTTGACCGTCAATCGTCTATTTATTTTGCATTTGGGAATTCCCGTCGCTCCACGCAACCAACGAACGGAGACTCTGGGGGAATTCTCTCGAGATGCAGTGATATTCCTGGAAGACATCACTTCTCCCGCTTGACCTTGATAAATTGATAAACTCTGTTTTGCTGTCGCAGTTCTCTCTTCCCTGTTGACTCTCAGGCGCTTCCAAGATACTCTCACATGGTCCACGCCCGGCCAGTCTCTGCCCTCACACCTTGTCAGCAGCGTCTTCCACTTACGGTAGAAATAAAGTTCAAGACATCTGATGTGATGGACCCCTTCCTCTCATTCCCATCACATAGCATCCCCGTATCATGTCCCTAGTCAACTTGTCTTTGGGCTTCCAGAATACCCATCCATTCATTCAATTCCCGAGGTGTCGGAGTAAAGGGAAGTCCTTATCATACCTGCTGACCACAATTATTTCTGACATATCTTTATTTCGGAATTCCAAAGGGTATCTGTGGCTTGTGACGGTGACAGCTGATGATAACAATGCCATTTTTTCTCTTTTGCATTCGATTGTTGGAGGGACCAAGAGCCAACCACGAATTCAGTCGCGCTGTTACTATTGAATTGTACGTTAAGTCATCCGTATCCTATTCATTCGTGGATTTTGATTGGGGCTTGACTTTGATCATCGCGATCCGGCGGGAAAAGCTTGTGGTTCGATATTTCCCTCTCCAGGTGAATCATCCTTGGGCCCAGACACGACGTTCATCACAAAAGGATTCATTACATTGTAGTATAACGTCCCGAGAAGCATGGAGCCTAAAGCCAAGACCGAGGACGCGACTTTGAGCAGTATACGAGGAAGACCACGGGTTTTCTGATATATCACAAGTGGTGTCGTTCACACAGACTGCGCAAGCAAAGCAAGTGTTATGGTCCTTGCGGATTGTATGCTGTCCAGCGCCCCCATCACTGTGGCCGGTATGACCGGATGGGATACGAAGAATTGTTCTCATGGCCATAATTGTATGTACCCCGAGCCTCTCTTCCCCCCACCCGTTCTCGCTGATCCGTTCATCCAGGGGGAGACCCTCGCACTATCACTGTCGCGTGTCTCCGCGGAGAGGGACAGGCAACCCTGGAGATCTTCGGGAAGGGAACACTGAACATTGGTCGTCTTGGGATTTCAGCTGTGCAACCTTGTATTCTCGGGTTGCTCACGCGGTACGCTCATTTAGTTCGAAAAGGCTCATTAAAGGCGAAAAGAGGGTGGAACATGTCCGACATGCTTACACGATACTATAAGACCTGTGTTGGCGTCTCCAGGGCGACATAGATTCGTATCTGCGCTGAACATCTCGTCATATTGATGGTCTGTGGGGAATATCACCCTCAACGAGATTGTGGATCAACATCATCAGGTCCCAACGTCTTCAATCAACCACTTCAATCTTGTGATGTCTCTCACTCTGTACTCACACTCGCCCGTCTTCCCTCCCTCCTTTTTCCCTAGCATTATTTCTCCCAAACTCCGTTTCTCCTTTTCCTCCCCCTCGCTTTCGGGGGCTCTATAGTCGTGCGAATGATGGTGATATGGTGCCTGATGCACGGTACCATATACTCGTGCGAAGGTGATGCGCACTCTAGAATTTCCAAAATGTATGGATTTGGTGGTACCTGTAAGTCTAGACACTCAACAGATGACCACATCGATGACCACAAAAGCTACACTTGCTGATCAACCCAATGAAAGTCTACAGCCTCCGAATGACATCGACCATTGACCAGGCTGACAATATTACCACCTTGTCCGTGCAAAGTTGATCGAGTTTCCCAAGGAGAGAGTGCTCCAGTGCTGTGGCATTTGTTACTATACTTGTACACGGGTAAAACGAATAAAAGCACTGNCCNGNNGATNGCCTCNNGACGTACCGGCATCAGCTGAGGCCGACCGTAAGTTCCGCAAGACCGTGATGGAAGAACGCACCGCGCTCGCTGTACATGTCCAAGTTCTAATGTATACGTGGGTTCCGTCATCATCATACCCTGAATTAACATACGCAGCACCGGATGTGACATGGTGGATTGGGTTCTCCACATGGCTCCTCCTTTGTTTCTAGAATAGATAGTCTGGTAGACGCGGAAGAAAGGAAGAAAGGATGGAAGAAGGGCGCTGAGCGATGAAGGTTTCGGAAGGAAGGGAATGAAAGTCAGGTAGAAGACGCTTGATTCGATTCTGCATCATCGTTTCCCTGTTTTGTGTCCGGCACCAGCGAGCGAACAAGGCAAAGGTTTCTCCTTGCATGGCAGTGGGCACTGGCATCATCCCGTGTCCGATGCGTACCGTCCCTGCTAACCCTACTCCACCGAAGATCGTGACCCTTTCCCCCCTCTCTTCAATCTGGGTATAGACACTTTGTAATTACAAAAGCAAAAGTGGCAGCGTAACGTCCATACTGCTTTCGATTTCGATTTCCGGCATTTCCACGGTGCCGAATAAGATAATCGTCCATTCGTCCGTCAAAAGTCGTAGTTCATCCGAGTCGGTAGCTGGCACATCTGCGTCTGCGGTAGGGTACAGTACAGTAATCCACTTCTCTCATTCCTTTGCCACTTCTTTTCCTTCGGCATCCGCCACCATTCTGTCATCCCAACGCCCCTCGAGTATTCACCGGAACGAGTATTCTCCAGACCCGTCTTCGGTGATTGTCGTATGGGCTGGGAAGTGATGCACATGGAACTAATTCGTATGCGTTTGGGTTAAACAAGTATTCACACCACATTTCCCTGACCCTTCTCCTCCCCAATTCCGGAAGCAATCTCAATATCGTATAGCCCGACCATTCTACAACGGCATCCCCTTCAGTCTGGTCAATTGCTCAGTCATCGAGAACCTCGAGTGAGAGAGAAGCAGCACAATAAAAAATAGCAAATAAAAAAGAGGGAGATAGAACTGGATTTGAATCACCTCGAACCCCAAACTGGGTATTGCACTGATGGGTTTATGCTTATACCCACCTGGACGCCACCAGGACGGCGTACCGGGGTTCTTGGTATGATTACCTAGCTTTGTCCAGCCCCTCCATCACGCGCGGTTTTTGATTACAACGCGGTGCAGGAAAGGTCTCGAAGGTGGTGATCCCATCTGATTACGCACAATATTCGGAAGGTTCAAGGAAAATTCAAAGGGAATCCAATCCCGTAGCAATGGTACGTTGTATCAAAATCCCGAATTAGACACGGGATCCTACCACCTGCCATGAGAGGGCGGAGCCTGAGGGAGGGAGGCTCAGTCCAACGAGCCAGACAGGAGACAGGGATTGGACGGCGGAGTTGAGATATTTCCTTGAGATTTGGTTGTACACACACGCATGTACGCAACCGCCAGGGTTTATCGAATAGACTATAGAATCAAAGAATTCTCGGAGCGGGAAGAGATTCAGCAGATAGCGGCCAAGAATGAGAACAAATGAACATATTCAGCAACTAAGAGAACAAGGAGTATCTTTGAATAGCATACAGGAAAGCACGGTGAAACTCATAGAGTGGTCGATTCCAAGACTCGGACTTGAAAAAGTAACAGCGGCGAACTGAAAAAGAAGCAAGATAAGGACGAAAAGAGAACATTTGGACACCAAGGGGCGCGATGATGTGATGATTATGATGGCGATTAATGATGGCAAGGGGTGATTCAAGACGCGCCTGGGGATCAGAAAAATGGAGAGTAGGTTTTCGAATAGAAACAAGAGTAACAAGAGAGCATATGGGACCGTAAGAAAAACGATGTGGCACAAAACGTCAACTAGAATTTACAGCATGTACGTATGATGGCAGTTCTAGCGGGTTCGAGGCTCTACCTCACAGAGGTCCAACCCACGGTAATGGGCGACAGTGGAACAAAAAGTGAGGAAACATTGAGGGGTAAAGTAAAAAAAGAAGCATAGTGTATCCTGGACGGCGACAACATTGAGAAAAGTAGAAAAGAAAATGGGTAACTTTGTGATTGAAACAGCAAGCCAACCGATGAATCGAAGAAAGAGAAAATACGAATAAATACCCCACACATGGCTAGGCGTTCCAACGAGACTTTGTGTAACTTCTAGTGCTCATGTGGTTGTGCTGGCCGCGGTGGGCCTGCTGTAGTTGTATTGAGGAGAGCGGACCTCCGGCCGGGGGCTTTGAGAAGCTGGGGCGGCATCCGTGGGAGAAGCAGGCCGCTTCTGACCTGACGTCTCCGTAGCAGAGCTAGAAGCCCCACTAGAGGGTTGAGTAGAAGAAGGCGGACTGTTCAGGAGGTTGCGAATCTCCGGCCCGCTCGAGGCATATGAATTCTGGGTATCCGCCCGAGAGATCAAAGGAGCGATGGAGGGGTGGTCGTATTGATGGGGAGGAAGCGGGGGGATATGCTGCTGAGAGGACATCGAAGGAAGTCGACCCGAAGACTGGGGTGGGGGAGTGCGAGAGGATTTGAAAGTGGTAGTCACGATTGGACCACGTTTATGGGGGAACTGTTCAGGCCTCGGTCGGGAGTGAGTGCGTTCGAAGAGGCCACACTTGTTGCACAACTTGAAAATATAAAAAAGAATTAATTGAAATGAGAAATCGTTTCAGGGTTGAGAAGGATGGAGATCGGCGACTTACCACTTTACCCGGTGTGAGGCTTGATCGTCTCCAGGTGGAGGTATCTGTAGTACGACAATTGTAACACTTTCTACGAACCCTGTCACTGAGCTTTGTGGCCGCATCGTCTGTGTGGATCACATAGTTTGCCTGTCCAGGGTAAGATTGAGAAGGCACGTAGGCGGGCCTTATCGGACGAGTGGTGACACCACCTACAGCGGTTTGATATGGCTGAGAGATGGTTTGGCCTGGAGGGGGCATGGCATCTGCGGGATACCTTGCACCCATCTGGGGGTTCTGATATTGGTAGGATTGGGTGTGTGCATTCGGATGGGGTTGCGCTTGATAGTAGGCCTGTGGTGGCTGTAAGAGGGAGTGGAATAGGTTATGACGAGTCGAGTGATTGGTGGAGTAGGAATGGCTTACTGGGGAGGGGGTCGAAATGGATGAACCAGTAAGAGAAGCTGCGGTAATAGCGGGAGACTGGTGAAGAGTTGCGATAGGTGGTGGGGTAGGGTGAGTATTTGGCATGTCATATTGGGACCGATCATCAGTGCGGCGGCTGATCGAGACCAATAGATGGATCAGCTTTTCGAAAACGGAAGGAAACGGAAAGAGATGGACCTGGAGGGCCTTTCAGAGCTATCTACGCGGTGAGGCATGTTGTAGTCTTGCTGGTTGGAGGAAGTGGATTGAGATGAGTTGAAGACGGCCGGTGTGAGGATGGGTGGCTGGTGGATTGATGGAGAAGAGAAGATGGTTAGAATTTATTACAGCGTGTGAAAAGTGATGAAAAGCGATGAATCTACGCTTACCCAACGGTTATCAGAGCAGAAGGGGGACGGTGAGTACTGAGATTGAGGAGGAGACGAATGCAGTGGGCGAGGGTTGCTGCGAGGGGAGGCCTGACAATGTCTGGAGTCTAATCTGTAGGATGATGATGAGAGGTTTTGTTGAACAGATTGACCCGCTGATTGCTGTGAAGCAAGTTGAGGAGCGGAAGGGTTGGGAGCAGATGAGGGCTGGGGGGAGTCACTGTATGTGGCGTAAGGAAAGGATGAAGGGAGAAAGGTTATATACGGATTGGACTTACAGCATTCTCAAGGCTGTCCCGGAGAGACTGTGCGGGAAGGAAGGAGCGATGTGCTGATGAGAACAGAGAAGACAGGCCGAAGCGCAGGAGAGCGAAATTGGAAGGGGATTACTAGGCCTTGTTTGCTGCGAGGTACCTTGTTTACCACCTCGGGTTACGTTTTTACGAGCAAGGATTTAGGATCCTTCCAGCTTGCTGAGTATTTGCAAGTTGTTTTTTTCCAGGGATGCTGGGCGAGAGAGAGTTGTTGGAATTACAGTATCTGCTTGGAAGGATCAGAACCGAGTTGTTGATCAATACGCGTTATATCTCCCCCCTCTCTCAAATTTACAGTATCCATTTCCCGGCAACATTTCCATCCGATGATATCCACCACCCCCTTTGAGGGAATCCAACCTCCATCAGAATCGCACGCTCAGACTGGACCAAGTCCTAATCATACCAGTTATCACGCGCTCCTTGCAATTACCTCTTGGGCCAAAACCTGGGCAAACATCAAAACGAGTCACAACAACACACACACAGTTACAGTTTTGTTACGCACCTGTTACATCCCATTGTTTATACCAGAATTTATACGGGGAGATTGTTGACAACCAAGTGATTACACCTCCACGTCTTACCACGCCGTCTTCCACATTGGGCGCCTTGCTGCTTATTCCCATCCTCGGCCGTTTCCTGACGTCCTATCACCGCGATCGCGCTCGGATCACCATCGGCACGGATTCGGTCCCAGTTCCCGGCGACTCGTCCTCCTCTTTCACCACGACCCTTCCCTTCGTATACTCGCCATTGCTGGCACGGTAAATTGGGGACATGATGAGGCCACCGTCGCGGGCGTTCTGCTCGTCGCCAACATACGGCATCCATTCATCCACGCAAAAATAACATCTCGTTACCCGGACCCGACGCCCCTTGACTCTCTCCCACACCGTCTCCTCCAAGGCCTCATCAGACCCAACTCCAGCCCATCGCAGCCACTCGGCGCGTGAACGAAAAGGTGGGCTGATGATGGAAAGACCCCGTCAGTACGGCATAATCTCGGCCCTCCCACATTCGATTCCCTGTGAAACCCAAGCGGTCTCGTCACCAGAACAATTCTCATGTATTTTCCGTGACAAGAGACTGCCTCGTCTTGGTCACAGCTTATCACAGCGACCCTGAGCCAGACGCGCAAGCGAACAGCGACAACGAGATCTGATGGCGTGATCCCGTCCACTCGATCACACAGCTAAATTATCCCATTGCGGCTCGTGCTGTCTGCTTTACAGGCCGGAATGCACAATTTGTACACAATCCTCGCCCATTTCACCTACCACAGCGGTCCGCACCACTCTGGCCCGCGGCCATTCGCTGCCAGCTTGCCTGTTTGAGGAAATCAGGTGCCGAGCGCCAACGGATCCCTTTTCCTGCATGTTCGCATGGCTCCCACTGCAGATTGCAGCCAGGGTCTTGCCACCACCTGCATTCCTCCCGTTTCATAATCATTATCCACCACCCTCTTTTCTCATTCGCTCATCAAACAGAGGTCGGGTGACTTCCTTGTTCGGCCTCATCCCAAGTCCTTGTTCGGCTGACTCGCATCACCGACCCGTCTGCTCAGTTCCCAGCAGGGTTGTTCACCGGAATCATTCTCAGAACCGGCTCCTTGACCTCCAATATTCCAAAGACTGACTGCGTGTCTTCTCAGTTCCATCCTTGGTTTCAGATCCTCGTCTGCGTGGCCATCCCGTTCAACTCCCACTCCGTTTGTTATCATCACATAATCCCTCCACGCTCATCCCCAAGATTCATCTCCTTCGGATGTGGCTCGGCACAATGTTTTCATTCCAAACATATCTTTCCTCCATGTTTGGGAATCACTTCTCTGTACATGTCAAAGTCAAACACGTCGACCACATCATGATTCAAACACAAGGACGGGAGAGCTAGAACGACAACAACAACAACTCTCATCCAAACACCGTGCGAAATCCCGTTGGCCCTTCCTTCCTGATATCGTTTCGGGCGTTCTCAGCGTTGTGGCTGAGTGATTTGATACCGTACAATGTCAACTTCTTTCACACCTCATCCATCCACAAAGTCACCAGCCTGGCTCATTCCCCGCGCATCCGTATCTTCACGGCCGCTGATTTGCGACCAACGTGACCAACATTATCTAAACATGTGCTTTACATTCTCGCTATCCAACGGTAAACAGTCCACAGCCAATACGCCATCCGTATCCCTCGTGTCTCATCTTCAGAAGCACAGAGATTCGCGCGGTGATGTGTCCCCGGTACAGTGGCTGCTCGTGAGCACTTGGGCGGAGTCCCTTGGGAAGACAACTGACAATTATTCGTAGGTCTCTTGTCCTCCTTTTCACACCAGGGACCTTCCAAGGGCCATGTGGTTCTTTCCTTGATGAAATGTTTGGGGAGTCAACGATCAATCACACCAACCGTCTAACTTGTCTTTCCGTCGGAGGATGAATGGTAAGGTTTAACCCCTCGTATATGGTTCGCAGTGATGATCAGTCCCAGTGAGAATGAGCCTAATTGAGGACCCATTCCACACAATTGATATCTAGCCCGCATCCGGCAGTTCGGCTGTTGAGGGGGTTCGTTGCGTTGTTGCAGTCGTTCAAGCTGTGTTCTTCAAACGCGAGAACGGTAGATCGTTTGGATGCTCACCATACTCGACAGTCATTTGCCACTGCGTCTCTTCGGTTGTCGTCTACGATTGACCCTTCATCACCTACTATTGCCGCACTGGATTATGAATCTTCAATCCGTACTCCCACGTTCGTACAGCTCGGACTTCTTGATGGGCGGGTCAATGTTGGCACAAGAACTTTCAGCGCAATAATACACTTCTGGACCACCGTAACCTTTCCCTGATCCCGCTATATCCTAGGGGAATCCTCTGCTTCACCAGGGGAACAGGGGTTTTCGCCCCCTCTGCTACATGGGAGTCTTCATTTCCATTGAAGGGTTCCTACGGCAGCGAAGTGCTACAGCGATTGGGTTTCGAGGCACCGTCTCTCAAAACATCTTCCGTCGGCATTCGGGTCAGCGCCTCCCTCCACCACCCTTGTCATCCTCAGAAATCCATGTCTTACAATGGACAGATCAGGGTGCAGGGCGAACGCCTTGGTTCAATGCATCCGCAGCAATCACGATTTCATCCCCAGTGCAAGATCGTCTCACTACTCCACCACTTCTCACCTCATTTCAGAATTGCAACATACTCTTCTGGCCGTCTGCCATTTACTCCTCCCACAACACCCGGCTTCATCGCAACGCGAGCAAGCCGTTTCACAACGCCCTCACACACATCCAGAGTAAATCGAAGGAGATGTACCTCTTACAGTGTGGTCGGTGTTTCTAACGGAAAATTCCCTAAACCGTCCCTGAGATCAAGGCAACCTACAACTCGAGGACCGTCCTTTACTCTTGTGCACCAAACCCTCGTCTCTCTTCCATACTTGATGTCACCTATTGAATGCCGGTTAACAAAGGAAACTCCACTGTCCAATGCTTCGGACCGAATAACAGGGCATGCGGCTGAAGGTCGGTCGAGGAGACGCGGCCCCCTCTTTACTCTATGTAATGGCCACCAGGTCTCGCGGGAACCATACTTGGCGCGAACCCGCGCCCAATCTTGCGGTCTTCGCGCTTCGCTATTCGCATCGTTTGGATCGCATTGTTTTTGTCTTCCGCATACAACCCATTTATCAATCGTATGGAAGGACTCATTGGTCTCCATGTTTCGAGATCCTGTTGGCCAAATTTAGTGTGGAAACAGGGCGAAAGCCCCTTGTTGGCTCCCAGGGACGGTGGGAGCTTCACCACTTGCGATTTCCTTAGATGAAAGGTCAGTATCATTCCAAAGCCGCAACTGCCCGCCTCCGTCCGACACGCACATTCGAATTCGACCCTTCTCTTTCATTTGTACCATCATATTCTTGCGTCGAGGTTGATTTTTGGGATGGTGGTAGCTCAGTGAGCAAAGATGGTGATGCGAGGCAAAACTATTCGGAGTGGGTAAGCTGTTTCCTGTTAGAACTTTGACGAACAACGTTCACAGCTCAGCTCCTTGACAGAATTCCGCCCGTCGGGGTCGCGTATTGCGTCTCTCCGACGTATTCTGAATCCCCACTCTTGAACACATCATTGGAGCACTTGGTACACTTGACGCCATTGAAGCTATCAGTCACTGACGCTCTCAGGAACACTCCTCCCATCGCAGTGCCACCGTTCGTTTCCCTCTGAGCGATCTCCATTCCCAACGGGGACACTCCCCGTCGGTCTCGAGACAATGTTTCATAGTTCACGCGATTGGCCCCCTACTTGCATCATCAATCATTCACCCCCACCAGCACGGTTCACAAACGAGATCCCGCGGATCATGTACCAACAGCTCATTTCGATCGCATTCGACCGAGAAATTGTTGGCTCGCTTTCGAGTCGAAGGGGATATTATCTTTTGGCCCGGAAGATTACATCCACCGCTCAATTGTTTAAAGACACAGGCGCCCTCACCTCTCTTCCACCCTTGGCCAGGGTCAGCTTCTCCCGCACTTTCTCGTAATCGAGCGACGATAATAACTCATTTCATAATTGTCAGCATATACCCTCTAGGAGTACAGAGTTCGCTCGGCGGTTGTGATATGGGTCATTGAAGAGGCAAGTTCAAGGGATGCCGTTGTAGTGCAGGAATTTGCAGGGCCACAGCCCGCGCATCCTGAATAAGCGCCAGGATCGTCCGTCAAAGGACAAGTTTCCATCAACACTGAAACTCAACCCTGCCCGTGGAGAATCTCCCATCCGGCACAAAAGTATCAGAAATCTGGCGATGGCATCCCGTCGATAGGGGCCTAGCCTTGTCACCCGATTCCCTCGTGGTTGAATATACCAGCCTGCCCCTTCGTCTCGGCCCCGCCCCTATAGTTGGACCACTTCTGCTCCGTTACCGCTCAGAACATTCCCGGACGACCTTCGAGCACTTCACATACCTCATTGTGGTGACGAGATGGCGCTCCGTGGTGTTCGGGTTGGGCCCTGAGGCCCAGCATTAGAAGTAAGGCCCCCTCGTCTCCTCGTCACATTGGAATGCACATTCTAATCCGATGACATTGTGACTCCATCCCCTGAACTAGAAGATCACTGGTTTTGAAGATGAAGAGGTCCGTTTTCATTCCCGGTGTTGAACGGCACAATGGGTTGTATCTACCGTCAGCAAGCTGTACTCGTCGTCTAGGCTATCAGAGATACTCACCGTGGAGGCCAAATACTTTGGTCTTCAGGTGGCGATTCCACCTCATCAAGACCTCCCAACATTCTTCATTCCAACCCCATAATGACCCGTCAAAAGCGGGGGTGACGCCCTTCGCAAAGACCCTGGATGTCGCCAGTCCACGTACGCTCGTGTTTCCGGCTGCCGTCAGGAGTCAGACAATGTCGCTATTACCGTAAAGTCGTCACGCCCTGCGTAGTTCTTCCGATCGGAATTCTCCTGCATCCATCAACTCGAATGATACAGACTTTCCACCGCCTCTACCATTCAGTAAGCTCGTTCGGTGGCCGTATCACACAGCACTTGGAAATATCGAATGGGTGAATAGTATTTCCAAACTCAAAAGTAATCAGCACCTAAAGTGAGAGGTGAGTGTTTGAATGTTCACCTCGCAACCATTCTATGAGCTATACGATCAGATATCAAAGCACATGCGATGCCATAGGAATTGCTCCGGGAGTAGGTTCAGTTGCCAAGACAGATTTCCCTGAGGAGAATGCTCAAGAAGGGGATGAAAGTTGCTATTTTGACCAGAGCTATCCTCGTGGCAATTCCCATCGTGATACGGCCCCACGAATGGTCTTCTAGAAAGATGACGTGGTGATGGCAGGAGTCGTACAGTGTACTTCACCGTCACTAGAGGTTGGGATCGTTCAGGGACTGTACGGAGCGATCAGAGATAGGGTCCAAACCACGCGCTTTCGCCAGATTTCTCCCGTCAAGCATATGGATAAAGAATGTGGGCTCAATACCCTGATTCTACAAATTCCAACGAAGTCGCGATATCCTGGAACATCGGTTCAGAGGAAGAGACAGCAGCGACTCTAGCGGAGCACTAAAAATCGACCCCAAGAAGGTCAAGATGAGATCTCAGCGAGGCTTGGGAGAGTGGAGAACAAGGGAATATAATCACCGACAAAAATAAGCCTTGGAATGGTTTTCGTGCCTTCTTGATCATTTCAGTGCCGCTGATCCCTCCGATCCCGGGTACCCCTCCGATAAATTCTGCCTTCGCTTGTGAGAGATGCGTCCTTCCCAGTAATATAAAACGCTGAGCAATTGTTTCTACCATCAACGAAGGGAATAAATGTGTCAAAATGAAGGTAGTTCAAAACAGGACATTTGATATGATATTCCGTTATGTGGGGACTTCTAACTTAATTGGTCAAGAGAGGATTAGATGGCTGGAACGAACGTTTTGAGATCCACCGTAAGATACGGTTCACCATCAGTTGTGATGGCCATATATGCGCCGACCAGCGGGAAACGGAAGTGCTCACCACCGGGCGTTGTGAGGGGTGGCTCCGTGCTCGCTAGAGTCCGAAAAATGTTGTGAGTGATCAGGAACAAGACGCTGAAGAAGAGTTGGAAAGCCTGGTGCACGACCATTTACGAGAACATTGGGGTGTAACTACAGGACACAGAATGTCGATTCGACCGATCCCACGATGAACGGAGGTCCGTGTCAACTGGTGGGAGCGAGGAGATAGCACAAGTTATTGCGATCATGTCAGAGATATTGGCAACGTCCCACAGCGGTAAGCTGATATCTGAACACCCGCGAAGGTCAACATGTATCATGTACAGGTACATGACTGTGGCGGTGACCCTTGACCGTTCGGCAAAGTGTAATCGTAGATTGATCCTGGGGTGAGGGAATAGTCCGGTGGTTGTGGATATGATGCAACTTTGTGCGGCTCAGCAGGGAGCTGATCGTAGCAGCCCCCAGCCTGTGAACATCACTGCACACTCTATAGACTGGGTTCCACAGATCAAAGGTCTATATAGATTGTAGAGGATTTGACGTACTTTGATTGAGCAGGTGTTTCAAGGTGCTGCAAGATGGGTAGAGGGTGACTTTCTCGACGAGGAGGCTTATCGGAGTCTTGACATACTGGACTGTTTTCCAAAATAGATAGTCCAAGTAGTAAATGTCACCAATTCAGGAATTATATGATGACGGATAACTTACTATCACCCCAGTGAGAGTGATCAATGCACTGGCCGTCCTGGATTGAAGATCTCGGAGGTGAGCAAACCGAATTTCGAAACGTTGTAATCTATCTGGATGAGCTCCCTCGGGAGTTGTCGATGTTCGTTGGAAACCAGAGTTGGGACATCTCATATCACAAACCAAACATTAGCTAGACCATCGACGTTCAGCTCGAAGTTGAACGTTCAAGTTGATCATGACTCGGATTTCCCCACCTTACCGCGTCCCACTCCCACCAAGGTTCTCTCCGAGCCCGAGCCCGAGCCTGTTACGCGTCTTGCGTTACACGTTATGTCACTGAGCGTCACCCATCACGAACAGACGCCTCCAGGGAGAGTCGGGAAGGAGGTTGGCCTGCAGGAGAACCGTCATCACGACTTACACAGGGTACCAGGTCCGTTTTTGCAACTGAAAAAATGTCAGAAAATTGTTACAAAAGTCGGATTTTTTTCAACTTTTATCACCCACAAAATTATAACAAAAAATTAGATAAAAATGGATCCACATACCATAAAAGGCAAGTTTTCCAACGGAAATGTCATTTTTGCTTCAAATTTTGAATCAGAAAAAGGGTTTTAAAAAATATGACTTTTTCATAATTGATATCCATTTTTGTTGCGATAAAAATGGATCTGGTACCCAGTGTTACCACAACTGGTAAGACTTCCCAATGGTCTGGGTTGTATTATATATCTCATGAACGGTACACTTTGACACCGCAGTGCATTGGAATAGGATCCCCGTTTAGAGGCTATGTCTACTGGAAGTCCGGAGCAGCATCACTGGCACAATCCGAGTCAGGGGTTACAGTTTCTCGATGCTCACCTAGTCGTGGTCGCGGTTGGTACAGCATGAATCTCGGCAGGATTCAAGGAACTGGCTACACTAAATGGGCGCTTGTACTAATTCACCTGAGCCTTTAGAAGGGATCGTCTTGGCTGCACCGCCTCTCCAGGCACACCCGAAGTCAAAATCAGTATACAGTCCGTTCATTTAAAGAGGCAAACCAGAATTGTTGACGATATCTATTCTCTTTGCTTGAGAACAATCATCGTCGAAGTATTCGTTCCGATGGCAGATCCCTTCGGGACGCTTTCCACCTTGTGGACAGTTTCCAAAGCTCTATACGATATGGCGCAGCTTGCGAAACAGAACAAAGAGGAGTCTCAGAAACTCGCTAGTCACGCTCTTTGTTTGCAGGACCTCCTACAAAAACGCTATTCTACCAAGCTACCAGCGGAGGTTGAAGGCTTAGTGACGTCGCTATCAAGGTATTATAATTTATTCGACTTTTCACTTTCTCATCCGATTGTCTCATTGATACCTCCCGTCAGATCCCTAATAGGTATCACCACCACAATGAGGGTGCTAGAGAGCCAATCATTTTTGAAGAGATTGTTGTGGTCCAGTGATATCTCAGATAGGATTCAAAGCGCATACCGGGATATTGAGAATGCCTCTCGTTTATTTCAGGTACCATATCCAAGTCAATCCCAGCCCATTCATTGGCCTGACCAAGTCCCGTTTCGAATAGTCTGGAATTCTGATTGATATCCGAATGTTTCAAGAGGAGAGTCGGCTCGCAAGGAACTCAGATCGCGCACTTCTTTCTTCTATTCCTACCAGACAATATGCGAGCGACTCTGATTTACTCAAGGTCGGCATCTCCCGTCAGTATTATTTCAGAATCTCATCTCGTTCCGCATATAGTTTCTGGAAGTTCAAAAGGAAGAGTACCAGGAGGCGATCCTCAGCATCCAGAAGGTCAGCGCAGAATTGTCTATCTAGAGTGCCCTAACTAATGTCTTTGGTACTATTCAAAGCATATGCAAAAGTTGCCCGAGGCCGTTGAGAACCGACTTCTCGAAAGGGGCATGCACGCAATGCAGCGGGTTTCCCAGCCACTTCGGTTTCCACCCAGCACAACAATCATTACCTCGTTGGAAGTTATCATTCATTATGATGCAAGGATAGGGGTGGGCGGTTACGGAGAGGTTTATACAGGAGAGTGGAGGGGTAAATCTGTTGCGATCAAAGTGTTGGATAAGAGTGTGCCAGATTGGGTATGTCCATTTTTCGTAAGCTCACTATCTGACCTGACCAAGTGTGCCATAGATGATCATGCAAGAGGTCCGTGTGTGGGAGAATCTGAGTCACCCCAATATCCTTCCTTTCTACGGAGTGAATCCACTGAAGAACCCCGCGTTCCTGGTGTGTGCTCTAATGGATGGCGGGGATATTCTACATTATTTGTTCAAGAATCCGTCAGCAGACAGAGCGAGTCTGGTATTTATGTTTTCTCCTTCCTTGGTCTCGCTCTCATGGCGTGGAATAGCTCTATGATGCCGCTTCGGGGCTGCAGTACCTTCACAACAACCGAATAATACATAGAGACATCAAACCAGTAAATCCCAGACCTCGATTTCTCCATGGAGACCCCTGATATCCTGTTTTCACAGTCGAACGTATTGGTGGATGGTCGCGGATCCGCTTGTCTAGCAGATTTTGGCCTCTCAAAGATCAAAGATTATACAGCTACTATCGCTCGTTTGCCGACCAATTCACAGCAAGGCACCGCACGATTCATGGCGCCAGAACAGATCGGCCGAGGGATCACGAACGAGAGTACGGATGTATATAGCTTCGCGATGACAATGTATGAGGTGTGTCCGACCCCACTAATGACTGCTCGATTCTTTGGTGACGGGTTGGATTTCATAGGTCTACACAGGCACACCTCCGTTCGCCCATATCCAGGATCAGAAACTCCTTGAATCTATCTTGGACAGGAAGATACGGCCTGAGAGACCCTCCAAATACAAAAGCACCGTCGAGTTGGACAGTAAAACGTGGCAACTCATCGAACGGATGTGGGCGCACAACCCAAAGAAACGTCCTCAGATTTCCGAGGTTGTACGCAAGCTAAGTCGTTCGGTCCGTAACGACAGGCTCTCCACATTTTACAACTATTTTGGATCATCCGCACAGTTTCCCGAGCCAATCCATTCTTACCCTGCACCTTATTCATTCCCAACTCAGACACCATCGACACCACCATCAAACTCTGCCCCATCATCGTCCACATCAGCTATCCCCTCCGCTTCTCCCTATTATGGATACACTCCGCCTCCGCCTACTTCGCCTTCGCCAAAGGTCCAATCTTCGTCACCACCAGATTCTAGCAGCTACCAATACCGGGGAGCATATAAACCCAACATGTCTGCTATCACTACCCCCCCGTCTCCTCCAACAACTTCATACCACCATTCGAACAAATACGCGACACCGACGGACGAAGACAACATTGTAGATAGGTTTTCCAAACTCCAGACATCGGTCTCACTTTCATCGTCTCCAACTGCGGAGATAATCCAAAAGCTGCTCCTACGTTTTGTAGACGAGACCAGCACGGAATCTCTTCGCGCTGCTTTACAAAGCATCAAGACCGAGGAAGGGCCTGATATGATTGCGTGGACAATCTGGGCGATGCAAATATATTGGACCTACGCGAAACGGAAAGAAGAGGAAATAAAGGAGCTGGGAAAGATTCGTGTGTTGTGTCTGACACCATCCTTCCTCCAGAACTTTTTCAGGAGCTCTAGCTTTGACCGTCGGGAACAGCTTCTGGACCTTTGGCATGACCTCGGGCAGGAGCCAAATACGACACCGGATGTTGTCCTTGGGTTTGCAATGGTCAGCAGGCACGACGGAATTTCTTGGCCAGTTTTCAGGTATGAACGCTTCTTTCACTCATCAATTTCCGTGATATTGGTTGAGAACTGAGACTCTTCAGGATAACCTGCAACGTCAACACCGAACAGTATAAGATAGACCAAGCCGGAGCCACCAGCGGCGTTGTATGTATTAACACTGTCTTTGGCTTGCATTCATCTGACTTGATACCACAGCTCTTGCCCTCTGAGCAGATCGATCAGATTTGGAGAGCGTTACGAGCTTTCGAGACACGTTTTCCTGAAGAGACGCCCTACGTCTCTCAATCGTTCCATTCCGTTTTCTCAGCTGGAAGAGTAAAGCGACCAAATTTGCGAAATTATACACCCATAATATGGCACAGATTCTTGATGGATGACTGTATTTCCCACTACACTGCTGTGCATGGTTCTTATGGTTCGTCTGTGGAGGTACTCAGAGGCCGCTGCGAGAAGATGGTTGGTAGGATGATCAGGTACAAGGAGATGCGTAGATTTGATATTCAGGATGTTGGGCCCGAAGAATCAGACCTTTGAGATACTGTAGCTCATTATTTTCTCCTGTAAACCAGTTTTCTGAATCATGGAAGGAATAATTATTGGAAATTCACCTTTTCTCGCCTGGGCGTCTATGGGGGAGCCTGGACACGATGACTCGACAACCGTGCTGACGAGGACACGCACTTCCTTGAACTTTTACTTCGACCTCCCCCCAAGTACAACAATACGATCTCATGTTGCCCCTCGAACTTGTTTATCTCGTTACCGAAAACCTACATGCGGATCGTGGCACGCTCGTGTCATGCTCATTGGTTTCTCGCTTTTGGAACACAGCAAGTCGATCACTTCTCTTTCGCGTATTGACAGTATCCTCTAAACGCTCTCCGGATCAATTCGTTCTCTTTCTCGAATTTCTCCACAATACTCCCTCTGTAGCATGCCTAGTGGAACGCCTCACACTGGCTGGGACTGCTCGACGCTCGGAGATAACATCCCCACACACGAACTTCGATCCTCGCACTCTGTCGCACCCCTTGCTCTTCGAGATACTCCAACAACTTCCATTCCTCCGCCATCTTTGTGTCCGATCTCTTGCGTTTTCAGGAGTAGAGGCATGGCGCACAGCGGAAAGACAGAAAATGAAATCCTTTTCCTCCTCACCAACCATTCGGATCGAGACACTTCATTTCCACTCCATGCCTGATGGATCTGGTATCTGTGCCACTCGAGATATTGATGGGGTGCTAGCTGGCATAGCCAGTGTACAACTTCTACATATATCAGATTTCAGTCTTTGGAATCAAAAGAGGGACTGGCCAGCAGACATGATTCCGCTCCAACCCCGACAAGGACCACATCACCTCATTGTCGATAATACATTCTCTGTTTACCAGTTCTCTGACTGGTGTCGGAAAAAGACATACTTGAAGAGTATCTCACTTCGCTATGGGGAATGTTTGATACCGAACCGTATTCCGAATACTCTTCAAGTTCAACTCAGGAACGGTCGTGGTAGTCAGTTGTCTCTCTGAATTCTCATGAGTTTTCTCTCATTTGTTTTATAGGCACCGCACCACTGTCTGATGCTCCTTCGGATACAACAGCCACCTCTGACTTCGCTCTCTGGCTCCTCACGTCGTTCTTCAAGCGCGGCGCACGTCACTACAGAGCGAGCATAGGAGCTTTTGTGGAGTCTCTGCCACGCCAGACCAAGACGGTCCACTTTTTATGTTTTGCGTTGACGAGGAAGACACTGCAGGTTTCCTGAATTGTTCGGAGAAGGAGTGGTGGGGGGACGTTGATCGCAGGATACGGGATCTGGACGAATTGACCCAATGCACGGTATTCATTCAATTTATGAACGAGGTCACCTCGTGGTCATCCTCGGTGATCCAAGATTTCCAAGATCGTTTGGAGAGAGCTTTACACATGAAGGTTCCAGCTTTGTTTGCTCGCGGGGTGTGCAATATTTCTAGTCATATTGTTGAGGCATTCGGCCCCTGAGTCTTTTGTGAGTTCTCTGTCTGTTCCACTTCCCCATGTTTAGAGCCTCGCAATTGACTGGGATTGGGTCAGATCTTGTCATTCCTTACCGTTGGTGATTGTGCTGCGCACGGAGGACATAGAGGAATTTTTGGAATTATATGCGTCCTAGATAGATCAATTTTTACTATATCTCAATGTTTCAATGGGTTCTGGAGAGGACGGAGGAATCGTCGCGGAATCTCAGATGTCTTTATTTGGTCATGTTGACCAATGGCCTGACAGCCATCCAAATTTAGAAAGTCCATGAACGACCTGCAATTCTGGATCTGCCATCTTGATGAACCTCCGCCTCCCTAGCCCTTCAGGAACTCGTACAGGATGTTCTTTCTTCTCTGGCTGTCTCCGGATGCATATCAGTGGCAGTATACAAGGACGCCACATCATCCTTGGCAAATACAACATTGGCAGTGTTCGGACTGTGTCAACTTGAAGTGGAGAACTGGGTTCCGGACTGAGTCTTCAATCGACTAGCCTGTATTGACGTTGATTGCACGCGTTTTATCCTTTCATATATCCCAGTGTACGCGCAATCCCTTGTATAAGTACTGGAGAACCCAAATCAATTCCATCAAGTGACCTCCCCCTTGAGAATGCCCGAAGTACGTCCCATCCGACGAGGAATGTGGTGTTTTGATTTTGACTTACAAGACGTATCATCTTAAGGACAGTATTACTCAGCAAACGGAGAATCCATCCGGCCTATCTTTGGATCATTCCGGTACAGCCCAAACGAGAGATGTTGTTAGTCTACTCCGTTGTCTATTTTGCACATATCTCACACACGACATGTAGACTTGGGGACTATTGAGACCTCTCTCAAACCCTTTCGGAATTCTCGGTCCAGGCGCTACCTCAGAAGGTTGGCCAACATTAGCCAAAGTTTTGACCGAATTTGACGAACGAAAGATCAAGGATTACAAAGACGACATCGACACCCTCCTCGTCTATGTGAGTTCCTCCACGAAATGTCTCCTGGACATGGTTGCTCATGCCTGAGAAGACTGGGCTGTTTACTGCCATACAAGCGGCATTCACGATCGAGGCCTACAAGCTTCTCCAGCGGGACCCTGCCGAAACCACAGTCCGCCTCCTTGCGCAGATATCCCAGCAACTCAACGGGTACCGAGTTAACCCGAGTTTCGTCAATTCGACATACCACTCCAGCACAGCTTTTCTTACAGTCTCACATAGACCTTCTACATATGCTCTCGGTGCCAATTACTTTTGGTTCCTCAGTTTGACACTCAGCCTCATCACTGCCTCCCTTGCCATCATGGTCAAACAGTGGCTTCGAGAGTACCTCTCCAATGACAGCTTATCAGCTCGTGCTCGCATTCGGGTCCGCTATTTCCGACATCAAGGCCTCATCAGATGGGGGATTTTCGATGCCGCCCAAGCACTTCCCGAAATGGTTCTGTTCTCGCTTCAAGCCTTCCTTGCAGGGCTCTTCTGTTTCGTTTTCGAATACGACGGAGCTATTGCGAAGATGCTGGTTTGCATCATAGCTTTATGGTGGACGCTGAATATCTTCTTCAGCTATGCGCCCTATTTTTCTGCAAGGTGTCCTTACAAGACGGGCTTCTTTGTTCGTTTCAGGACCGTGGCTAGCCGCCAGAGGCTCCGTAGACGCGTCCAATACATTCTACAGTGTTGGCCTTTCTCAATATTCTTCTCTGAAGATGATATTCCAGCCCCGGTGACCGAAGAAACCGAAATCAGTCAGACGGACGAAAACGATTTCTTGATTCTCGCCGAGGCGGACACAACCTTTCTCGATGACGAATTTCTTACGACGACGATTCGTACCTGCACCGGAGAACTTTCAGAATTCGGGGTGGGATTGACAGTTCATCGAATTTTGTTCAATAGAGCCCTCGTGCGCCGGTCGAAAGATACGGACACAGAGGCCGAAGTTCTCCCTGCAATGCTTATTGAAGCCCTTGTCCGGAGTACCAACGAACAGATCCAAACGTCCCATCGAGATGCTTGGGAACCATGGATGATTGACGCCTACCATGATCTCTCTGATCACTTTGATAGATTCCCCAAGTCTACCAAAGAGAAGATCTGTGCTTTTCTCGTCTCTCTACTTCAGAGGGATTTCAATATCTCCGAAAGTATGATGAGATACAGAGTTGCCGGTAATCCTCTCACTGGGTACCAGATCCATTTTTATCGCAACAAAAATGGATATCAATTATGAAAAAAGTCGTATTTTTTAAAACCCTTTTTCCGATTCAAAATTTAAAGCAAAAATGACATTTCTGTTGGAAAACTTGCCTTTTATGGTATGTAGATCCATTTTTATCTAATTTTTCATCACATTTTTGTGGGTGATAAAAGTTGAAAAAAATATGGCTTTTGTAACAATTTTCTGACATTTGTTAAGTTGCAAAAACGGACCTGGTACCCTGTGAGATCTGTGGCAATTGGACCAATTCTGGGACTCCGAAACAGTTCAAGCAGCTTGTGAGTTGTTTCATGCTTCTGACTTGATGTGTGCCGACTTAGCTAACTCCCTTGATAAGTGGATCCTTCCGAAGATCATCCACAATTCAGAATCGCAAGGAATATGATCTTGGGAACCCAACGCCTACTGGCCTTCGGAGAACCGCGCCAAACATGGGCCACCCCTGTATTTGGTCCCGCAGACCCTACTTTATGGGATTGTGGCTGGGTTCTGTTTGATCTCGTAAAGGTATTGAAATGCTTCTCGCCCGAAGCATTACGAGACTGCCAAGATGAGTTGAGGACGGTAGTGCAATGCTATATCGCTGCCGGGACACATAACTATGAAGGGAATTTCTGGACAAAAAAAAATAGCACCTAGTTCCGACCCGCATTCCCTGGGTCGGTTATCATACCACGGTTTTCGAGTTTTCGTCACGTGCCCGAGGTGTCACTTCTCCCACCTCTCCTCATTGGTTGTGGGTTTCAACGCGATCACGTGCATGTTTTCCCTCTGATCTCTTTCGGTTATATCGTGAACTTACTGCCCTCCCCCTGCCTTACATGTGTTGTATCCGCATTTCACGTCCCCCCACCCCCCCTGAAATGTTACGTCTCAGATGCGCCAATCAAACCAATCCACCATCCTGTAGAATGTATACCGTTTGTGCTCATGCTTCGGCTTTGTTCTATCCCCCCAAGGATCATTCCTCATGTACATCCTCGCGTAGCTCACAATCTATCGCGAGCTTAGTGAGTTGATCAGGCTATTAAAGCAAATATTACCTCTGGATGCATCACAATTGGGATATGGATCTGGCCCCCCCGCTTGACCCTGTTGTAGTCTAGGAGTTGCACAGTGGTATGATATTCGTTGGAATCTCCATAATGAGCGGTTGACCTATTCAAAATCAGCCCTCCCGCCTACAGTTTTTTGCTCACACTCACACTTCCGCGAATCTGACGAAAGCCGGGAGGTCGTACGCGAGAACAGCGTCGAACACGATTTTCTTCATATAAGGCTTGCGCGTGTAGTCGTGTTTGTTAATAAACCAGAGTGTAAGCGGCCGTTCAATTTTCGTCATAACTGAAGCAGTGTAGCGGTCAGATGGTGAAGGTAGTGGTTCAGGATCAAGAGAGCCGCAAACAATTGCACGCAAAGGCTCTCCATTTAAGCACCCAGGAAATTCTCGCACTTGACATTCTCCCGCACCCGCCAAATAAAAATTGGTTCTTTCTACTCGCAACATTCAATTTTCCTGCAACCCTCCCTTCAATAAATCCTTCATAACTCCCAAGACGAACGGCTCCCTATACACCTTTTCCTACCTCAGCTCTTCACTCCCATTCCCGAACATAAGACCTCTCGATTTCTTCCTTTCTTTCGGTCAACCTTTCAATCAGAATGCGAATTCTAACCAATTCAGCAAAACTGTCCATGGGCATATCCCCTATACCTTCTGGTTTATTGCGAGCACTTCTCAATGGAATAATGTGCTTACCATTGCGGGGGATCCCATTCGCGGATATTTCTGCTGCGATCCAATCCCTAACATGACTTGCTGGGATGCTTCGAATACAATCGGACAGTGTCCATCCTGCACGTCGAAGTCAGTTTCCTCGCATGTACTCAACCTCGTAGGACCTACCATTCGTACCCCTCATGTTCCGAACATATGCAAACAACCTCTCCTCCGGAGTTCGTTCTTCCGACTGTTGAGATTCCCTTGCGGGCATTGAGTTGTCATGCGCCCGGAAAGTTCTGATGTCTCTTCCCATCGATGTTGTGGACGACGTGCTCGCTCGCNCACAAACTTGCGTCGTCCTCCTTTTAAATAATTGTTCACCCCTCTATACCGGTTAATATCTTTCATGAACGATTTGCTATTTTGGTCGCGGAAGCACTCGATGTGGTACACTACTTCGTCGTCATTGACAAATACCCTTTGAGGAGAACCCCTGAATTTGCGTCTATCAAACATGGTCGAAATCCATGCCATAGGAGGGGGACATCATAATATAATAGTAATGGCATCCTCCACCTCCCAACGTCCTCTTGAACTCAATTCGGCGAAAACCCCTCCTACCTGAAGTAGTCTTCACCGCAACGAAGTCGAATTTAGTCCTCGGAAGCCCCGACAACTGGTGGTGCCGATAAGCCATCCTAAAGCTTGTTTCAAAGAACACCCCGACTTGCATGCCGCCAAGTGCATAACCCCTCTCATAATTGGCATTGGCTGCATTTGATATCAGGGTGCACTCCTCGCCAGTGGACACACCGTCGTCCATCCTTCCCGTGAAATGGACCCTGAATGATCGTCAGCCTGGAAAGAAAGCAGTCGAATGCGCCCTACCTGAAAACTCGACTGCATTGGCGCTGCCTCCGACGAATTCGACTGGTGCCTTTGACGGTTACTCTGCACCTATCATTAACGCCTGACACTTCAAGCTCCAACTGAATTCACGAACCTTAGTCCTCTGTAAGACCACGTAGGCATGCTGAGCTCCCTACTTCCGATAGGCAAGTTGTGTGCGATTTTGAGGGGGATCTACTCTCCTCTACTTCACAGTCTTTATATCCACCTCTCCTTTGTTTTCAAGACCCAAACATCTCGGCGTTTACTTCATATCCTTCCGCGGACAACGAAACACTCCGAACCGACGGACTCAAACTTAAATGGAATAATCTAGAATCTGGTTATCCAACACGGTACATTCCCGGTCCCACCAGCCTAAAACAATCCTCCGATCACTTTGGCTGTTCTCCTGCGCGTGCCAACCGGAAGTTCCAGCCCTGAATCTAAGTTCCCCCACCAAAAAATCCGCCCTGCCAACTTCCAAGACCAACATATCACCTTCCGGCCTCATGAGAGCCTCTCGGAAAATGAGCATCAGGATGGTTGTCTGCTCGTCTCCAAAACCCTCCCAGGTAGATGTGGGTGCCATTCCCCTCATAATCGATGTGCACTGTAGGTTCCACGATACCTCCCAAAATATTTCCCGCCAAAGACATCGCGAACGCCAAGGACATATGGATGTGAAGGTTGTACTCATTGTTCACCTCGGGAAATACCCTGTCAGACTATGAGAGATTGTAAATACCCAGTCCGAAAGAAACTCGCCTTGACATCGCGTTCTGCAAACGACGACCTCTGCGCGCATCCGGATTAAATGTGAATAAGACGTCGTTCGAACCACTCTCACCTTCCACTGCCCGCCGGCCCGATGGCATCCAAGACGGCTGATAATGTGTGCAAGCTTGGAAAACTGTCCATTTCCACTAACCGCAGCTGTTGATGAATCCTGACATGAGAAGGTCATTGTCGCACTCACCCTGAGTCTCAGGATTCTGAAACAACATCTGAATTCCCTCTCGCAACACCTCCCCTTGCAAACTCGCTCGAGCTGCATGCACCGTACTTCCTCCATCTACTCGCTCTTGAATAATCCTGCTGGCAAAGAGCATCCAATCAAAGCGAGCAGCTGGTATGAGACCGGGTGGTCCAGCTGATGATACGGAAGGGGTGCTGGGAGCGTTCGATGGAGGCCTTTGGCTTGAATGAGTATCCATGATGGGCTGAGGGATGAGTTGTTTCAATTGAGTTCTCGAGAGTAGAGATAATGACTGCTTTCTCACCTTCTTATATACTACGGTTCCTACTTCCAATGTCGTCCGCTCTTCCTTGTGAGCTCACGCCTGAGTCAGCCGCCGTCGCCCCTGTTGGTCAACCTTCATTCGATCACCCTCTGTTCTCTGGTAATACCCCACATCTATCTCCATTCCCCGCTCGAATCACGACCGCCCAGCGCAATGACAACCCCCCAACTTCCCGTTGACTGCTGGCACCGAATCGCAATATACGCTGAATTTTCAGTCCTGGTGTCTTTGCATTCGTGCTCAAAATACCTTCGTGATGTCATGTCTTCCTTCTTCGACTCACGCTACAACCGTTTCCTCTCCAAAATGGACCTCAACCCCAAACGTTTCCGCGAAATCCTCGTGCTTGCGGAAGCTATCATCGGCGGTGGTGCAGTTCGGATGCTGTTGGAGGGCAAACAGGAAATGGACGGCATACCGCTCCACATATTCTGTAAAGCCGGTCAAGGAATCCTCTTCCACGACGTCCTTCTCAACGGCAACTACGACTTCGACGGAGAAGATGAAATCACTCACGGAGTCGCACCCCACACATTTATGATAACCGTCCATCGTTTTTCTAATCAACACCGGCTCATCGATATTATCGAATCCCCATGGTCCACATTCCTTCTCCCAAGGTCGCGCTTCCGCCATTCGTCTCAGTTCGGCATAGCTTCGGCATCGACGATCTGCCACGCGTACCCAAACACTATTGGGAAGCCGCAACTTTCCATCGCCACCGACAGCGACTACTCAAGACTCCCAGGTAGTGTGAGACGTTCTTTCGGAGACTCGGCAAGTCTTCACGTCGCATTCGGTCATGTCTCCTTGGGCGACATCGAACAATTTCCACGATTCCGTCTGCCGGTATGGTCCGATACTGAGGGTACGCCCTTAATGGGCTTTGAACCAACCACACGACAAGATGGTGAACAAGGTGATGAAAGGGAATTTGTTAGGATGCTCTGGGCTTCGCTCTTCTCCCCCGCATGAATTGGAATCCTTGTACCTTGTTGTATATATCATGGAAACCGCCTTTGTTGCGCTTGTGCCTCCAGTACTTGCTCAGTCTATATATACATCTTCGCTCTAGAACACATCGTTTAGTCAGCATCCTGCGTTCGAATGAAAATGAAAACTCGCTAAGTCCAAACGCCGCTTATGTCATCTGTCACCTGACCCTGTTCCCCGAACGTCCTCTCACCTTTGTCTTCTGTTAGCGCTGAGAACACAAGTATCCTACGCTCTTCTCGTGTATCCTGCTTCTAAACACCAAGCAACATGACCTCCTCCGCAGATGATCTGCAAAGTGGCGCTATGCCGCCGTGTCAATTAAACGAGCCTCCTGGCGTCGTTGCGACCACCTCGGTACGCAGCCGGTCCTCTCGGATCACCTTGTGCGATATCTTCAACGTCATAGGAGACGTCCGTCCCCTTCGAGGCAACTTTGACAAGTTGATGCCTGAAGATTACGTCACATATGTTTCGCCCGAACGAGATGTGAAAGTCTGGAAAGACACCTACGTTGTCGTTTATTTGCTGCTCAACTTCCTCATGTCCAGGGTGCCCATTAAAGCATTCAGACGATTGTGTTCACTCCACCGCCTTTCCAATATCATCCGAACTTCTGAGGAAGACCTCCTCACACAATTAGCATCACATAATTGTGGTATAAACTGCGGCAAGGACCTTCACGTACTTGACAGACCCGTTGAAAGCCGCGAGAATCCCTTTCAAATTAAAGACTACAAGAAACAAGACTGGCATAAGAAGCCCTCTTATCAGTTACCTCCTGAAGCTTCTGGTATTCTTGACCCGCCCGAAACACCGCGAGCGCAAGCAAGGTTTCCTCCTCTGCCGAGAACGAAGCGTCAGTACCTGGACATCATCAAAGAATGGACAGACGCCGTTTCCTTGGAGAACCTCGCCGAAGACGCCTGCGGATGCTGTGCGAGACTATCCCTCCTCAAGGAATGCTCATACCACCCGAAATCTCATCCCATGTTCCAACTGTTGATCTCCACGGACGCCTTGCCAGCTTACATTGACCCTGAACAACCTCTTCTATGTGAAGCTGGCGTTGTTCTCCGAGACGGACTTGAACAAGTGCGGTTATGTCGAGATTGCATGGCAAGTTTGAGAAAAGGCAATATCCCCGTGCGATCGCTGGTAAATGGCATGTTTGTAGGGAAGATTCCGCGAGAATTGGAAATACTCAACTTTGCGGAAAAAATGGTCATTCCTAGATTTCGCCATAACTCCCTTGTGGTCCGAGTCGCGAAAAGTCACCAACGTAAAATGGTAGCGAATGCCATAGTGTTTCCTTAGCCCGTCGTGCAGTTTTCCAACGTGTTGCCCATGAGCAAGGCAGAGCTGGACAAAGTCATGATCGTCATGTTTACTGGTCCCAAACCTCCCACTCCTGAAGACTATCGCCGTACACCTCTTCTCATAAGACCGCACGTCGTGCACGATGCGCTCAAGTGGTTGGTGGCAAACCACCGTGATTACAAAGACGTTGAGATCTCCCTCGATCGTCTGAGGGAGTATGAGGCCAACCCAATGAACCCACCTGTGACAGTTTCAGAAAGAGTGACGACAGAGGAAGGCAACATAGAATACCATAACCTCCCTACATATGGCGATGACAATGATCTAGGATCTGTTGACGGTCCTTGTCCCTTGACCGTGGCCGGACTCGTTGGCGACGACCTGTCCGAAATGTCTAAGGAAGAAAAGATAGCCATTGCTATCAAGCACTTCAACGATAAGCGCGCTTTCATCTTGTATGGTCGCTCCGCTGACCCCGCGAGAATATACAGACATCCCGAGTACTACGCCGGCATGTTCCCTTGGCTATATCCTAATGGTTACGGTACGTTTGACAACGAGCTTCAGAAACCCACCGTCGCAAGGAAAACTCACGTGAAGGCTGCCCTCATGTATCACGATCGCCGCTTCCAAGAAGACGAGTACTTCCCTTTCCTCGTGTTCAATCAAATGCAGATTCAGGCCGCCCAGAGAGCTGGTGGTTTACTCACCAACAAGAAAAATTTCGATAAGGTCACAGATCAGATCCTTCACGTCGATCCGGATGCATTAGATTCCCTTGTCGACAAATCACAATCGGGCCCCGCCAAAGCAGACACCCCCGCCGAACAGGCTATTGTGGAGATCACAACTTCCCTGGACCATATAAACGGCCACGTCCCTGGTTCTAATACGCAACGCAAATATCAGAGGAATGAAATCAGGTCTTTGATATATGAGAAGGGTGCACCATCATTTTTTATCACTTTTGCTCCCGCCGACGCGAAGAGCCCCATCTGCTTGTTTTATGCCGGTAAGCGTGTCGATCTGAGTGCACTTTGTCCCAACGGAGACACGTACCGAGACAGGTTGCATATTGTTGCCAATAATCCTGTCGCGGCTGCCAGGTTCTTCAATCTCATGGTGAAAATGTTCATCAAGATCATCCTCAAGGCAGACATGAATGAGGAAGGCCTATTCGGCAAGACTTCAGCTTACTATGGCACAGTAGAATCTCAAGGCAGACTTACCTTGCATCTTCATCTCCTCCTCTGGCTCGAGAACGCTGATAACCCTCAGATCATGCGAGATAAGGCATTAGCGAATGATGAAGAGTACAAGACCGCATTGATAAGCTGGCTTGAAAGCGTTCATTCCGGGGATTTTCTCACTGCCACCAAGGGCGACATCGCCATTCGACTGGACGCAAAGGAATCACAGCTTCCCAAACACACCGCAAGTGGTGAATCGTCCACTGGATGTGAAGCTTGCGCGCGAGGAGATCCAACGCTCCGCCTGCCGGATAAAATACCTGATTTCTCCAATGACACCGAGGCGTCTGCTTGGTTGGAAAATATTTTCGGGGTGACCGACGAACTCCTCTTACTGTCGAATTTGCACACTCACGGCTTGTATTGTACCCGCCCAGACAAGAGTTGCAAAGCGCGGTTTCCAAGGCCAGAAGTGAAGGACTCCCATTTTGACTCGGAGGGGATCCTTCACTTGAGAAAAACGGAACCATGGTTGAACACGTTTTGTTCCGTGCTGACCTATGTTTTGCGATGTAATACGGACGTCACCAGTCTTCTATCTGGAACACAAGTCAAGGCCGTCGTGGCATATGTGACCGACTACATCACCAAGGCTACTGTCAAATGTCACGCTATTTACGAGGCCATCAGAATTGTTCTCGGCAAGAATCAAAACATTCTAGATGAGTGCGCAAATGAAAGAGAACCCCGGAAAGAAGCCGCTCGCCGGCTCCTGACGAAAATCGTCAATGCGACCATAGCAAGACAAGAAATGGGCGCTCCCATGGTATGTGCTCATCTCTTGGGCCATGGTGATCATTACACGAATTACAAGTTCAAACCGTTCTATTGGTACTCACATGTGGCTCCGGTTGCGCGTGCTTGGGATTTTAGTCTCAGTGATTCTGCGGCAACAGAGGACTCTGAGAAGGTTATCCTCAGAAAAACTAAAGACGAAATCTTACCATACAGTAAGGTACATGACTACATTTACCGGCCACAAGAATTCGAAGGCTACTCGTTGTATGAATTCTTGCGTTTAACTGTCGTGAAAAAGATGTCCGAAACACAAAAACGCGCATTTCGCAAGCCTGGTGTGGTTAGTACGTCTGATGAAACGACCCCGACCTCGAATGCCGATCCTGGCACAGAAACTTCCAACAATACGCAAACCGCTGGCAACTCTTCCCGAATTGGCACTGATCATGTTCCAGACGTCAACAGCGAAGCTTTGAACTGTGACGACGATGATGAGGCGGATGAAGATGATGACGAAAACGACGACAACACTCGCCTCATTTCTAAATCGACATGCTACAAGTTCACACGCGGACATCCCAACCAATCAACCCATGCTGTTTTTAAGGTCAAACCGCAGAAGGCCTTCGTCTTGAACTTCATTGGAGGCAGTCTTCCCCGAATGGACGACGAATACAAAGAAAAGTATGCCCTTGTGATGATCTCTCTATTCACCCCCAATGGCTGGCGCGACCCCAAACTCTTGAAGACTGAAACCGAAACTTGGGAGGAAACCTTCTTAAGAACGGAGTTCAGTACCAGGGCCCAAAGAATAATGAAAAACATGAACGTACTCTATGAATGTTATGAGTCCAGTCACGACTACTCTGCCGAAAGAAGGAGACAACGTACGGATGCTCTGCTAGCTGATCGCATAGAAAAATTCTCCTTCGGTCACGAACAAGAAGAAATGGATGAAGATGAGGACGACGACACTGTGTTCGAACGCATGACAAGGTCCTCTGGAAAACTCAATGACAAGTATGTGAACACCATGGGTATGATGAACATCACTGCTGACGAAGTGAGTGCCATTCTTCCTTCCGAAACAGCATTTCCCTCCACCGTCAATCACGGCGTCGACGATGAACTCCTGCGAGAAGTGCGTGAGTCCGTAACTCCTTCTGGAGGATGGAAAAACGCACTCAAGTCGGCAAACAAGAGCCGAATCCTTGACCAAAGATTCAATCGGAAGCCCCTCGAAATGCCATTCTCACAATCTTCTCAAGCCATGATGCCCGTGCACTCTACCTATTATCGCCCTCAGGTTGAGATCGCGAACAAGGACTCACTATTGGAAAATGTTGGATTGGACAACAAGACGATTTTCGAATCCATGAGACCCTGTACCCTCGAGCTACAAATCTCGCAGGACTTTTGTCTCAACAAAGAGCAGAAGACGGCATTCACAATCATTTGTTCTCACCTCAGGGATACCACTCTTGCCATGACCTCCAGGACATTGAAGATGTACTTGGGTGGCATCGGCGGCACCGGAAAATCCACTGTCATTAAGAGTGTAATCACTTTTCTAGAAGCGCGAAACGAATCTCACCGTTATGCTGTGCTGGCTCCCACAGGTTCGGCTGCTTGCCTGGTGGACGGATCGACATACCATTCCGCGCTGGGACTAAATCCCACCGAGAAGGACTACAATCCCAAGACTCTCGACGAAGTTCGCGGAAAATTCGCCCACGTGGATCTCATATTTCTTGATGAGGTGTCAATGCTCTCTTGCGAAGACATGTACTGCATTACACGTCAATTCATGCAAGCGTTCGAGGTCGTCATCGAGTCTTTTGGTGGCAAGCACGTCGTTCTGTCAGGAGATTTTGGTCAACTACCCCCGGCCGGATGGGGTTCCACTTCCCTGTACAGCAGCAGCGTCAGCCTTCATACTTTGATTCTGACTAACGACGGCTATGTGAAAGCTCTCGGGAAGTCCGTATGGCATCAATTCACCACAGTCGTCATCCTACGAGAAAATATGCGTCAGCGGGGTATGACAGAGGAAGACAAGATGTTCCGTCGTTGCCTCGAGAACATGCGCTACGGCAAATGTACCCCGATGGATATCGCTCTCCTTGAGTCTCGGATTGCCGGACCAAACGGTCCTTCCCTAGAAGATCCCCGATTCAAAAATGTATCCATCATTACCCCGAGGAACGCCCAACGGGACGCATGGAATGCTGCCGGCGTAGTCCGTTTTGCGAAGGAATCTGGACAACAATTGCATCGATTCCACTGCATCGATACTTGTTCCAATAAATCCTCGCTTGGTTCTCTGTCAAAGGAGGTGAAATTCCAAAAGAAAATCCTGAAGTCTTCCAAGACCTCTAACTTGGTTCCCATCAAGTACCAACGAGAACTTTGGAAATTGCCCCCTACTCTGACCAATCAGATGGCGAGCGTGCTTGATCTTTGCGTGGGGATGCCCGTCATACTTAAGCTAAACGAGGCGACGGAATTGTGTGCTACAAACGGCGCAGAGGCTACCGTCGTCAATTGGCATGCCGAATTGAATCCACATGGCACCCGAACCCTGAAGACTTTGTTCGTGAAACTCAACAACCCTCCGAGAACAATGAAATTAGAAGGCTTACCGGAGAACATCATCCCTCTGTCTCCCTGTGGTAAGCAAACCCACTGCAATATGAAGGAACGGACAGTCACAGTGACCCGAACCCAAGTGAGCGTCCTACCGAACTTCGCAATGTCGGATTTTTCGGCACAAGGTCGGACTCGGCCATGGAATCCTGTCGATTTGCGGTACTGTCGAGGTCACCAATCTGTGTACACCTGCTTATCTCGCAGTTCCACATTGGAAGGTACTTTGATTTTGTTCCCTTTCAACACGGAGAAAATCACGAAGGGTGCCACCGGCGATCTCCGAAGAGAGTACAGGGATCTGGAGATTCTCGATCACATAACTCAGATGCGTTTGGATCCCGAACAATGCAAAGACCTCCCTCCCATTGATTCTGCCAGATACGTTCTCATTTCTTGGTACCAACATAAGTTCGGCAAGCGGTACCTGCCCGCCGGAATTCACCCTGCTCTCAGACGACGTGAAGCGGTAGATGCCGACTTTGATGACCTCCAACCTGAAGTGACAACCAGTGAATTGAGCAAGGCCTATTTCAAACCAAAAGAACAGAAGGAGTCGACGTCGGCCAACACTACCAAGGGACCTTCGAACTCTGGTCGTCGTCGCGGAGGAAAACGTGGCAAATCAAACAAGTCTTCTCTTGTTCCTAAGCCTTCCGCGACCAACGCAAAATCGGCGTCTGAGATCACTAGTGCACCAGAAAACTTAACTTCCGTTGCATGCGAAGATACCGCCCTCCCTTCAAAACCCTTGCCACCAACTGACTTCTCACAACCGGAACATCATGCCGGTGCTCCAAACGACCATTTGTCTGACTCCGTAACTTGTGACTTGCCTTCCCGTTCCAGCTTTTCCAATCCTGACGAGCCAAGTGCATCACCTTTAGTTGAACAAGCTTCGTCATCGGCGGATGCGACTGATACCCAGCCAGCACCGTTACGTTCCGATGCTTCTCCGCTCCCAACGAAAGTCCCCTTGGGATTAAAGTGGGATTCCAGGAACTGGAGCTGCGCATACGACGTGCTCTTGGGAATCCTGTGGAATACATTCAGTTACAATCGACACCTATGGGACAACTACTTGCGTACTCATTCTCCATTGCTCACTGCTGTTTATCATGACTTTCTTGAGGTGAACTTGGAAGATCCTGATCTAGAATTCGTTCGAGATACCCTTCGGCTTTCTTTGCCCGCAGGAGTCCTCAGGTGGGGCGCCACCACCACCGACATCACTGCTGTATGCGACCAACTCTTTTCCCCGGATCACGTTTTCACTGAGGTTCGATATACTTGCGTCTCCTGCGCGAATCCCGGTCCTACGAAACAACTGCAGAACGCCTACTGGATCGCAACTCCTTCCCATGCCGACGACGCTACCTCTGCCGATAAATTGTCCGTGGAAGATCTATTGGCGGCCACATACTCCGACATGTGCTCACAAAACCGCATTTGCAGAGGTTGTTCCGAGAGAACTATCGTGGCGAGTGTAAACTGGGTAACACCCCCTGGTATTCTAATATTGGAATTGCAACCTCATCCGAATAATTGGGCGAACTTGATTTTAGACCCTTCTATGATTATCACAATCCCTGGAACAGAATACCAATATACCTTGGCTGGTATAATTTATCTGGGTTACGATCACTTTACCTGCCGTTTCATAGACAATGACTATTTCGTTTGGAAACACGACGGTATGAGTCAATCTAACCACATGATCCGAGAATTCGGTGACGTCGATTTGAAACTCTCTCCGACGAAAGAAAACCCTTGTCTGCTGATCTTCCAAACTCCGCGATCCATTCCGCCCTGGTCCATCTGCCTAACTGCGAATGACCTCGAAAAGCAACGACTTCTTATCACAACCTCCTGGTTCTTAAGTTCCTCTACATTCCCCCTGGTTTACAACCACTGAAAAGATCCCCGTACTCACTTGCCAACCTGCTGTGTAGGACCCTCACCAGTTCTGCAGTCTTATATTCCGCTCCTGATGCCGTCGGGGAAACCACGCACACGTCTCCCCGGGAATTCTCCCGAGTATCCTTACCCAAAGCGAACGTTCCTGCGAACGTTGTACCAACTCCCGAGAGAGTTCAAGAGTCTTGGCGTCGGCGAAGATAATCAAAGCCTGGTGGANNGCCTCCTCGTGATGACCAGAGCTTCGTCTTCTGCTACCTTCCGACCGATTTCAGCGNCTCAGCCACGNNCGGCTTCAGCGTCGGAAAGAATTCCTTCTTGTCAGAGAGTTCGGCAGAGGGAGTAGAGACCATGGTGCTTGCCGCTTCAGGTCCGCTTTCGTATCGTCTAGGGTAATGCGAACAACAATTCCTCTTGGAGTGACTTCAACTCGCGATGAGTGTCCACGATCACCGCGTCCTGCTGGTGGGGTTCTTCGCTGAGAGTATTGATGTGGTTGTTACCCCATCACTCTCCTCCTTGTCAATGTGCCGTATGCCACGTCACCGCTCTTTCTCCAAATGGTATATAAGCGCTCACGTTTCACTCGTCAATCCGGCTGAAATGTGCGTCGCTTTGAAGTGCGCCAGGGTTTTTCAGACGACAATCCTCATGTTATGCGATCTCAACAAACGGGGGGTTGATGGTCTAATAACAACAAAGACGCCCTTGTGTGCTTCTATTCAACCAAATGACACTGACGACCCTCTTCTGCCGTACAAATATAAAGCCCGCTTGCTGTCTAAAAAGCCCTCCGAACAGAATGAGAATGGAATACACGAAGACCACCTAGAGCTTTCCCGCCGGGATGGTAGTATCCTTAAATCTCCAGGTACACCATATGTTCGAAGCCTCTTTCCATCAAAATATAACTCTGTTCTCTCCGCCTACGCCATGGACACATCTCGAGTTGTCGACCCGCCCAACCCGCCACCTGCCTTCTTCTGGTACTCCGAAAAGATCTAAACTGATTGTGAGTGCCTCCGCCAGTAACCAGTAACCGATACTAACTTTGCTCTTACTCTCCAAGACGGTGATTTCCTTCATCGAGACATTGACACGCACTTTTGGCTTGACCAGGGGAGGCCTCTTCTGAATTTGCAACACCACACTCACGTTCACGAAATCGCCCACCTTGACGATCGCATGGTTTCGTCGAACCGTCTCCCCGTTCTTGTACTCCAACACAACCACCTTCTCCTTAACGTACCAGCTCTGTTCCATCTCCCCCGCTTTACCCGTCAAGTCGTCAACGATGGTCAAAGCAGACTGAACGGCGCAGTCGCCGGCCTGAGAACCTTCCGTTTGAATCAAATGACCTGCGATACGAGACGACGCTTACCCTGGTGAACACGTTCCTTTCCAATCGGATGCCCTTTTCACCTATCTTGATGCGATTGCTCAACTCGCCATTGCAATTGTCGACCACAACATCCACGAGGTGACTGATCGCCTCCACTTGGGCACGGAAAGGGATAGTGTGGCCGCAGTCAACAAGTTGCAAGTACTGCTTAGCGCCTGCCGCGCCACCGACTCCCGTGCTATTATCACTGGTCAGCGTTCGGTTCCCCCTTCACGAAACAGATGAGAGAACTGACTTCGGGTTCCAGTCACCCAACGGATGTATGTTCACCTTCCCCACGAATCCCTGGACATCGATGACTACTTCCTTCAATGGTCCCGACACAGCATACGCCAATATATGCTTGTACAACTTCTCCTTCTCGTCCGGATTCCTCACCACCGCTGCCCAGTCTAACACGTCCGGATATTGCATCGGAATAACTTGTTCAACGGGCATATCGGTCAACCCTCGTTGGTCTAAAGCCAACAGCGGCAAAGTCAATGGCCACAAGTTCCTCGACAATGCAGAATCGGCTACCAAACGTCTGTCATTGAACGATCGTCGGTTGACACGGATTACTTACTGCGAGCATGGCAACGCATGTCTTCAGTACGACTTCGATATAGAGGTAGGTGCAAGATCGTCAATGTGGGGGGCAATGGAATAGTTGGACACTCCCGACTGACATGCCCCTTGTTGACTTGTGGACCCCTTCCAATGTGAAGTGCCGCTTTCAAATCCAAGTATCGTCACTGATCACATTCCTAGTCACTTACGTTGCCTCCGCCCGAGGCTTTTACTCTTACGATCGCACCCACCTCCTCACTGACGATATCCCATGTGATGTCCGGGTCGCGACCTCATCATCTTCTCCACTACTCCTCGCTTAACACGTGTACCTCTTCTAATACGAAGCGCAAAACGGCCTCCTTACCTTGCATAGCCTTTTCTCTCCTTTCTTTCCCGATCTGTCGGTGCAAAGACTTCCTCCGGAACACGGTTTTTCTAGTTGAGTAAAAACTTCTTCTCCTAAGCTACTCCTGAAAGCTTATCGCTTCTGCGTTTCATCTGAGCCCCCTTCACAGATAACACTAAACCTTCTTTCACCTTTTTTTCTCCCCCATGTGTACTTAGCAAACTAAAATACTTGAGAACGTTACCACTCATTATAACGTTCCACCGAAACTGGGCACCGGGCCATGCAACCCTGCTTTCAAAGGCGCATAATCAATATTGAATGACACCCAACATGAACAATACCGAACCATAACATCGTCGATGGCCATATGGTCCCTCTGATCATATCCGACACTTCAAACCTTTCTCCGCCGCCATCTATAGCGTCATCTGCCTTGTCAGAATCAGGTGCGAAAACAACTTGAGTGAATTTTTTTCATCCCAATTGAATTCTCGCCCTCATTAAGTCATCATTCCGCTCCCTCGACGAATCACAGGCTGCATTTGTACATGTTCCTGATCGCTCCTCTACCACCCTTGGAGCGGACGCAACAATCGACTCGTCCTGCGCTCGCAATCTGCCACGTCATTCTACTTCTACAATGAATGAACCCGCCACTTCCACCTCCACACGACACAGCTTCAAGCATTTCTCCTACACCCCTTACGCCGTCCCCATAGCTGAGGTTCCCTGTCTGCTTCCAACGTGATTTCACGCCCCTACTTGCTCATCCAATCTACAGTAGGAGTAACCTTGGCTTGACATTCCTTGATTTTCATTGGATACCGAACTGGATTCCTTGACACATGCCGCTGTGCCAACAGTTCTTATCGACATCTGAACTCCTTCGGCGGCCTTTCCCCTGGCGCATCGATAGAACTCCCTCTTTCAGACCGCAAGCAACCTTACCGATTGCACATCCGATCATGGAATCAGCAGGCATCTTACTGCTCCTGAACTAGAACCTCGTGATTTCTGTCCACTCAAACGCTCCTATTGCGAATGACCATTGTCTTCCTACTCAATGTCTGGCGGGTGGTTTTCGCCCTATTCGCTTGAGGAACCTTAGTGAATTTTCTGTCTCTGCCCACGAATCACCAGACACCAAAATCACTTAAATACGGACTCCTCGTCACTGTCAATCTCATCATCCCACAGCCCATCTCTTCCCAACCACCACAGTTCATTGCCTCTCGATGCCTCCCAAACAAGCTCAGCCGCGCGGAGAAAAACGATCCCGGTAGGTGACCTTCCTTGACCCCTGACTTCTTCCGCCTTTTTGACGCCCCATATCAGCGACGAATCGCCCCTCCCTGCAAGCAAGAAGGCCAAACCCAATGCCTCGACTACGCTCAGGTTAGATCCACCTTTCTCGACTCTGATCTTGTTTCGATCTGACCTCCGACGTCTTCTCAGCATTGAACCGCCTTCCGCTGTGCCCCCTGAAGGCCCTCCTTCTCCCTTGACGGGCCTTGGGTCTACCAGCCCTGCCAAGAGGCGCCACGAAGACGAGGATGCTCCTCCGACGCCCAGAGCTTCCAAGAAAGTCAAACTCGCTGCCGCCGATGCTACCTCGTGAGTTGCTTCAACTGTGCGCCTTCACAATCCGCTAACTATATCGAACAGTGAAGTTACTGCTCTCGAGCCTGCGTCTGATGGCTCCCAGTCTCAGTCTCCCGGTGAAATCACCACCTATGAGATTTCTATCTCGCGCCCCCAGTCTGATACTCCAAACCATGGCGCCAAAGCAACTCCTGCTGGTGGAGACGAGGACGCTGTTCTCGAGATCACCCAGCGCTCCGGTAATACCACACTCAAGACTTTGATCCCCATCAAAATTCGTCGGGATAATTTACACTTCGACAACGTAAGCCCACCGATTGTCTCATTCGATCTCAATCTCACGCTTCTCTAGGTGTTGGCGTCGGTCCCTTATGACGCTCGATCCTATCTCGACAACGACGACATTGACAAGATCAATGGCGCGATTGCCTTCCACACCAATATTCATCGTCACCCCCCCGTTGTCTACCTCGGACCGAAGCGAGGCGGGCGCGATGATCTCTCCAACACGATTGTTGATGAGAACGGCAACATCATGTACTTCACTTTTGTCGGCGAAGCCACTTCCATTTTTATGGGCAAGCTCTCCGACGGCAACTACAGGAGCAAGGCCACGGTGAACATGGAGACAATTCGTCCCCAAGACGCCGTTCTGGGCTGGAACCTGCTCAACAACATTGCTCGCGGCGTTGAGCCTCATCTTCTCACCTCAGAGATTCGCATGAGTGCTCAAGTCTCTCGTAAGGTTCGTAACTATCTTTATCACCCATCTGAGACTTTCCACTCATCCCGCCTTCAGACCGGCTTCAAGAACCTTCGCGACGGGAGGGGTGTTGATGTGGAGCTTCACAACGAGTCCTCCTTGCCTCTTCTCACTCCGGAGGACTTTGAGGAGAACTCGTTCATCATGGTGCGAGCCTCTGTTCAAAGGTACTCCCCTGCTCCTGCTCCGTCCGAAGGATCGTCTTCTCGTCGCTTCAAGTCGCTCGCTTCAACCCTCGAGCCACTGATCCCAAGCGCTGCCAGGCTTTCTTCCACCTCGAGGCCGTCACTCTTCTTTCTGATTAGTATCGGTTCCCCGAGATGTTTTTCTTCTTCTGCCTCGGTTCTCTGCTACTTAGTTACAGTTTTCATGTAACCTTTGGTGCTCAGCTCCCTCTCCCTGCGATCGTTTGTTCCTATGTGTCCATTGTGCTAGATACTGGAGATTTTTTTCCGAGCCATGGGGCTCTTTTTTTACTCTGGTGTCTTGCTTCTCTGTCTCGCCTGATGTATTATATATTTTTTTTCTGCGACAATGACGAAAACCCCGTTCTGCTCATATTAAAATCGTATTGTCCGCTCAACTAACCTGAAAGACTCTTCTTGAGTGCTCAATGTCAGGAAGCCATCATTTTGGTCCAAAAGTGAATCATCCGCCGTCGCACCGCTGTACATCTTGGCGCCATAATGCTCTCTTATTATGACCCCTCAACAGAGGAGTGACTCTTGCTCTCCATCGGCACTCATCTTCTCTTCAATCGTGAATTCTCAATGCCGCAGACGACTTTGGTTGCGAATGGAACCAACTCCGACCCCGACAAACGATGTTCAGATTCTTCCCATGTCGAACTCGGCATCCAACCGTTGGGCACTCGCCTCCAGTGGCATTCCATGAAGTTCCTCCCCAAAGACGAACCGGGCGAATACTCGCTTTGCGATATTTCACGTGGTCCATCTCCCGAGCCGACTGTATTCGAGATTGAAGGTACAATGGACGGCATAGTCTGG
>JANAWD010000979.1:0-10777 GCA_027627245.1 Meripilus lineatus | reverse complement strand
TTGTCTTGGTCCAACGACCGGAAATGGGGGATATACTTCCCCCGTTTGACGGATGGAGGACTCGCAGAGTGGCCAGCATTGTTGCGCCTGAAGGCGTTGTTCAGGATCGAGAGCGCAGCGGGAGTGATGGTGGCTGAGATTTCAATTTCTGTAAAAATTTCTTCGAAATAGCTTTGTTCTATGTAGAAATCAGCCTATCATCCTCTTATGGACATATCCCCATTGGCGTTAGACTCACTCAGTCCTGGTGGCCCAGGATGTGCCCATATATCCGTCTGTCTGGCGCAGGAGTTCTCCTCCTCATGAAGCGCCCATAGTTGTTTTCAACACTTCCTCTCCACAAACAACACTACCCGAATCCCAATCCAGGAACAAGCTATGTTGGTGTTTCTGGAAGATCCCGAAGAACTGAACGTGGCGGAATCGAGGCATTAATGGGACCCGAAATCATGGATCGGCGCTTTTCGACCCACTGAAATCTCTGGGTTCGACACAATTGGAGAACCGACGCTGGAGGTCGATATTGGTGAGCCCTTTGCCCAACGGCGTCGCGATTGCCATTCTTAGCTTGAAGGCACCAAATTCTGACGTTCTCGGCCTCCTGCAGTCCACCAAGACCTCTTACAAACGATTACCCTTTGTTCTACTTTCCCATTGGACGAACCAGTGGAACGTTGAGGTGGTGTAGTGTCCCTCTTTCGTGAGGACACCCTTCGATGCATTATGGGGCCTGAATATCCGGGCACTCACTTTTGCTCCGGCCCTCTCTTCATCGTTTCGCCGGACGTTGTCCTTTCGTCAGGTTGCCTGAACAGAGAGCTCCTGGTGGCGTTATGCTAGCTCGAAGAGAACTTGCTGTACCTGATGGCGTGTTCTCTATTCCAACGCGCCAGCTCCGATGACCCTCAAAGGGTAGATGTCCTGACAGTGTCACCCCATTTTTGCATTTCATTGCTAACTCCCTTTTGTCTTAGGGTACTCTGCGATGGCCTTGGTATCATATCCAAATCACCAGGTTGCTGCTCACATCGGATGATTCAGCGCACTACGATGCGTATCTTGTTGTGTTCTCGGATTTCGGAAACAGCATATCCGACTGACGGTCTTCCTTGTAAAGAGGGACCGACGTTCTCACCTCATTCTGGATTGGAGTGTCCATTCTATTGAATGTCTCAAGCAATCCGGATACCTTGTCCGAGGAAAGATACAGCGCCGGCGATGCACAATACCAGGCACAGGGACTTCTCAACCTCTCACCCCCGAATTCATCTCCCTGGCGGCCTCTCCAAATTTGATTTCTTGTCGACCCCCTCGAACGGGGAGAGGTGTCGCCTTGTCTGCATCGGGGCACCTGTATTCTAGAAAGTATTCTCCTGGTAAACAAAGAGAATGCCTGATAGTACACGCCCATATTCAGGGCGCAGGGATGCCCAGCTCCCATTCAGACGTTTCGCCCCTCCCGGTTCCAATGGAAATGATTCGATGGTCTCTAGATGAAGTGTTGAGTGCTGTTTGTTGATTTATGGGGGATTCCTTTCGTCGTCTGACCTCCCTCGAGCGAACCCCCTTGTTTCGTTCTTCCAGCCTGCAAGACTTCTGCTATGCCTTTGAACATCCAAAAGGTACCGGATCACTTCTCCTTTTCCTGCCTCGTCAATGACACCTCTTTTGTCTTAGCGTACCTCATTGAGGGCCCTCTACTACACTCCGGGTCGAGACCCCCAATTCATTTCCATACCAGTGCGCCATTATCTTTCGGGCGATGGAAGATCAGTCCCCTCCTCGAGAGCGTGGTTCGACCGCCCGGGTCGTATTCGGAAGGGCATCGCATCGATTTATCAAAACGGCTTGGAAATTTATTTCCGACTTCATTTTATATGCTATCCCCTCGCGTCAGGGGACTCCACTTTCGAGATTATCGCGTATCGCATGGGTGTCCAAGCCGACTTCCTCGTCAACATGCGCACTGGTGATGGAGCTATCGCGACAACTGCAATTGAAAAGTATGCCCCTCACCTGATACCAGTGGGATGCAACTGATGATCTATCTCCTTAGGTTTGTGTGGGAAAACGATATGTGATATGTGTCGGGTAAACGTGGAGAGTTCAGTTTTTTTTGCTAGCATGTAGATTAGTCCGACCAAACCTGTACCTTGTGATCCTGGAATGTGCCGAGCCAATCTTTGTGTGACTTGATCTGTTTGTTCGCTCAAAATGTGTGTTATATACATAAACGAAGTCTACCTTCCTTCGATTTCGATACGCTGGCAGAACCTTCCCAGGATCAGCTACACCTCTCCGATATCCTCTTTCCGACTTTGCCTCGACATTCATGCGTACCCACCTCCCTTCGAATATGACACAAGACGAGTGAGTCCCTGTCTATCATCAGTCAGCTATCTCCAGGTCTAACTGTGCCTGGCAGTAGTGGCAACGACTGGATGTCCGAAGTGGGCATCAGGGACCTCGAGTTGACGAGCACTCTGGAGATGATGAAGATCAGTCCTGACCATTACAACTTCGGCCGCGCACTGCTCAATATCTGTTATAACTATCTCCTCCGTCCCTACACCGACCGCCCGTCTGACCTCAGGCGTCTTCTGACCTTGACCAACTCTGTCATTTCCGGTTCAACCGCCGTCAAGTTCCTCAGTCCCATTGGGGACTGGCCAACCGGAGATATGGACATCTACACTTATGAGCAAGCCAATGCAAATCAGCTTATCTCTTTCTTCCAGGGAGCCAGGTACATACCTGTTTTCCGCCCCACTCCCAGGAGACGTTATCCAGAAATGAGCCCCGGGTTCATCACCGTCGTATCACTCGTTCGTCCTGCCAGTGCCGGTGGGAGGAAAATCGACATCATCATCAGCGAGCACCATTCCGCTCTCTTCCCCATTTCCAAATTTTGGAATACCTTCCTTTTCAACTTTCTTACTGGGGACTCGCTTTGCATCGCATATCCCGAGCTCACTCTCCTTGGGCATGGCTATATTAGATGGCTCATCCGCGCCTTGAGATGTTGAAGGAAAAGTACGCTGCTCGCGGCTACACGTCTCGCGAGCCTGACTCCCTCGAGTTGGGGTTCATTCTCCCGAAGACGCGTTGGTTTGGTGATGAAGATTGTATGGTAATTCGACTCGGTGGGATATCGGGAAGGGATGGCATAGCTAGAGAGAAAATTCTCGCTTTGGGAGATTTTACCTGGGAGTAATGAGACTTGTCGTATTAGATGTCCAATTGTTCAATGAATTGCCCTGATTGTTCACACTCATTTGTCTTGTAACATCGGCCTCTCGTGACTTCAGCGAGTACTTTCTGATTGGGTCTTTTCTTCACCGCGCACTTTGTGATTGGGTAAGGACTATTAGAACGCTCTAGGCGTCTAAGAACCAAATTGGGAATGGACGGTCCAGATTACAATGGATGAGGGAGCCTCATTGGGTCGGCTAAATCTGACCTTCGCAGGCAGGTCAGAGCCAACGTTATCACGCTGGGAAAACACTCATACCGCGATTCAAGCAATCGACACTACAAGCCGCCATGTCACCCATTCCGTGAGTAGCTATTCATAACGAAGTGAACCAGATGTGGTTTTGATGCATGGGTGGGCAGCACAACCCCACGCTTGGATACCGAAAGTGACTATGAGGATATGCCACAATTGGAAGGAGGTATTGTGGAGAGTAATACCAAGAACCTGCCTAGAGACCCGACCCCAGCAGAAGTTGAAAACCAGTTCTGGAGGCTGGCAAAAATGACGTTCGTAATTTTAGTATCGGTCCACAATTTTGGGACACTTACCCCCCTTCGCAGGGACGCCGAAGACGAGATTGTGCTGCGATATGCGAAAGCAGGTCACTGTCGACTTCGTTGCAAGGCCAGGTTTCCTCGGGAAGGGCGGGTTTAAATATAAAATTGTTGGCTGATTGGAAAATGTACCATCATATCCCTCTTGCTATAGAGATCCAAGTATCTAACATAAGCCCTGTCAACTATTCTCAACAAGAGGAACGTCCATGGAAATCTCCCAGCCCTCTGTTCACAGGAGGAGGAGGTATTGTTGTATCGAATGCTCTGTGGTCAAGTGAAGAGCGGGCGAAACTGAGGGAAATGACTTCTCTCGAGAAGTGTATCGTTGCTAAGTATCGGTACTACAGCCTTCCGACCGCATACTCTATCGTATCCACGACCTCGCCCTTTCTGGCACATCGAGCAAGATAGCAACCCGTGTGTACCGCTTTTCCATGTCAGATCCCCCCCTTCCGCGATCGTGCTTCAGTGAAATACAGAAAGAACATGATGATTTCTGACCCATGCTTGTACTCGCCATTGTCTGCACTCAGGAATGTATCGTATTCTTCATCAAGCAACAGACGTTTTCCGTAGTCACGAGAATGCTTATAACCAATCCAAAACGGCATGCCGCAGTGCGGTGCTGTTGCATTCAAGTTGACTTGATCGTGCTGTGGGATCAGAGTCGATTCTCCTTTTCCCTTGATGTGAGCATAAGCCCCGCTCTGATAGAGACAAACAAACTCACCTGAGACACCTGTATCTTTGGTATACGCGTCGCTCTTGAATAAACGGGAATCTACGACCTGGATTGGAATCTGTGGGCGTATCAATAATTCTGAGTATGTCGCGATTCAGCACTGGCAACGTCGGAAGCTCAGCTTGCGAATGCTCCGAGCTCGCCTCCCCTCGAACGGTAGCTGGACAGAGATCATCTCCTTCCAAAAAGAACAGCGGAATCTGATAGGCGGGATTCTGGTTTCTTGGGCCTAGGTGATGGCTCGGCGAGTCATTACAGTCATTGCCGTCCAAACTTGAAGACAAAGACGGAACCGGCAGAGGAGTGATAGAATCGCGTAGTGAAGGTATTTTATCACCAGTCCGCGGTGAATTCGTGGATAGATGAACACATGAGAAGTGCCGACAGATAGGTTCTAGGGACGCGGACAATCAGGAGATAATACGACTTACAAGAGCAAGGGAGATCTGGCAGCCGAATGTGAGGATCTGTGATTACACAGTAGAAAGGGAAGTCAGAAATTCGAGGAGCCTTTATCCTCCTCACGGTAGGTACGAAGGTCGGTACGAAATGGACACGTACAGTGAGGAAACCAACGACGGTATGAATACCCTAGCGAGGCAGGGGGTAGTGCTGGCGCAAGTAAAGAGAGGGAGGAAGAGCTCCAAAGAAAACTCTTGTACTCTGGTCTTGATGCCCTTGTGACACGACCACAAGTCGTCGATCGGACCGTTTGAATCCTACACCCAAGCATTGATCCTCAGTACAGATTATCGATGTGAGGCGAATAAGTCATACCATTTCACCAACATCGTATAGCAATCGTAGAAATTGCGCTAGGCAAGATGCGGTAGCCTGCGAATACAGGATGTAGTAGATAGTCAGTAGTTCGAGACTCGGGAGAGTCAAACGTCTGGTCGACAGGAAAACTGCTTGTCCAATGTCCATCCCGGGTCTTCAGGTTATAAGGCTGCGCTGAAAGACGTTGGTATTCAACTGTTGACGTAGGGATCCATCGGGAGTTCGTACTTCACGCAAGAAGATTACAGTCAGATAGCAAGAATAGCGCTGCAAGATCAACAATTTTCAGATAGCGGGCGATACAAGAAAGTGTCCACAAACGGGGTCTACTTCTGCAAGCAAGAAACACGACATGGTCCGAGAGCAACATGCAAGAGAGCAAGGAGGACTGTACAAAACAGAATCAAGGAAGACAGCTATCGACAACGACGAGAACAAGATGGAATCAAGGAATCNCCAGCGACAACACCAAGGATGAGATACTCAAAACGAAATTTCTAAAGGCAATCATATTGAAGATTTAACTGGGGTTGGCCGCGTTGAGGCCAGCTCAGCAAAACCATGACTTGACATGCCTGGACAATGAAACATATTGTGTCGAGCAGGTTAAACGAGCGAATGAAGGGACCTACAAAAACATGACCCTGAAAGCCCCNGTNATGCCTTNGTAAGTGCCCGGCGGCCCATTGTGGACCTCACGCCAGGGGAGGGGCCGAGGAATTGGACGCCTCGGGGGGAACGGAGGTGGAGGTGGAGGAGGTGGGGGTGGGGGTGGGGGTGCCCATGCCACGATCGCACTGAAGCCCTCAATAACAAAAGCTCCAGGTGTTAGTTAGAACGGCTCACCTTCTGGTGTCCACACTGACGCGGTCATCTCTCTCAGAGCTCGTTATACTCAGTATCCCCACTCCCTTCCAGAGCGTCCCAGCACCACGAGGAAGACGTCTCTGTGGCTCATAGCCGTAGGATGGGCGGTAGGCAAGTTCAATGGGTGTTTCTTGTTCAGGAATGATTTCTTATTGAACGCTCACCTACAGTAGCCAGTAGTATATGATAAGTAAGGAATAAAAGACCCGTTGACGCGTTGAGAGAGGAGGGACGGTGATGGAGGCGAGGAGGACGACAGACGCTGAAAGGTCAACTGGGTGTCTCACGGACACTGTCAACAGTCGTACCGACGCTGCTGAACCGAGCGCCCTACATGAGCTCGCTGTCTCAGAAGTTGTCAAACATATTTAGAGATTTCTTACGATTTCTTCTACTGTTCTCGTGTATATTACAAATAAAATGTCGCGTCCTCCTCTCAATTGATAACACCGAGGTCACGCTACCGCGTTCTGTGATAAATGCATCAAGCCAGGCCCGATTCGCACATGGCTTCATGATCAGCGGTTTTTGCCGCCCTAACCCTAACCCCACACGGGCGCCTCTCCAAGTTGGTCAGGAGAGGCCGGTCCCGTGCGTGCTTGCCATCGCCGTCAATTCAAGTTTGATCCGCCCTCGCGAACTTGCAACCCAAAATAGGCATGTTCGGCGGTAAGGATATGAACGACTTGGACCTGCAGGTGTGTGCGCAACCAGTTGCCAGGCTACAACTATTGCATACGTATCACTCTCAGTAAGATGAGTTAGTGTCAGAAATATCCATCATATGGGTTAAGATCTCACGAATGATCAAAAATGGTGGACCCTACTTTATGGAAGGGGAACTCTAAGCTCAGAAGAAGCTCCTCCTTATTAACACTCGACTGCAATAATGGATCAGGTTGTATGACCGACGAAAATGAGTCGGGAGTCAAGCGCCCCGAAGAGCGTTTCCACATGGGCTTGAAGTCTCTGGGGGTGCTTCTGCGAAGAAAAAAGGGGAGGCACCTACATAAAAATTGAAGGGAAACCCCCCACAAAAGGGAATACCAAGAAGCCAGGATTGCATCCAAAAATTCTGATCACATCTTCACTGATCATTTGAGAAATAGAGGTTGGTCGCAATGCCTCCGGTGTCGATTGTTGAATGCCATCGTTGTTGGTTGCGGAAATGCTGCCAGTGTAGTTTCATTAAGTTGAATGTAAACCGATCACACACTGATTGTCCGATGGCGGGATCGGCCCCATACCCTTTTGACAAATTGTGGCATTATTGCACCGACTTCACCCAGGCCGCATCCGCTTAGCAAGGTGTTGAACATTTGCACGGCCAAACACTACGCAGATGTAACCAGGAGCGACCGCTCTTCCCTCTTTCTTTGCCACTCGGAAGAACCTGCCAATGCCTCAGCCTCATCGACTTATATCCTGGGTGACTGGGTCTGCGAGGAGGGCAGAAGGCATGCCGTTGTCGGATGGCATGCTGCTTTACTCTACTCTATGCTCGCTCCCTTTGCTCTCCTCATTCAACGTTCAACGCCCGCCTTGCTTGCTTACAACGTGTGGTCCGCGGTTCGGCACCCACAGGCTACAGGCGCACTTGTATGTCAACCGATTTCATGCCTCTGAGTTTTCAACCACGCCAAGCGGACCCTCAAGCTAGCATTATCGACTTGTTCTGTAGGACGCTGTGATAAGGAGGGTGACGAAGCGGGGCAAAGCGGGTAGGGCAGCTGGCAGAGGTGGGCTTGTCCCCCCCCCTTTTTCCCCTTGCTAGCCTTCACTTCGTTCACTCGGGCCAATTCCGTGGCACTCTGATGCATTCGACACGACATATATCTATGGAGACTTGCACTCTTCCAAGTAGACAGCTTGGATCTATCTCATACATCCCCAAGACATCCTATCCTATGTGTGTGGCCCTCCCCTCATCTTACTATTCGGCCCATCTTCCAACACGTCCCCCTACCTTTCGCCTTCCAAATCAAATGACGTACACCAAGAACATGTCTTGATGATTGTGACAATTGATCTTTCACTATGTCATTGTCATTGTGTCGGTATAGGTTAGAGTATGCGTGTTTCCTAACCTATTAAAATGCGATCTCATGTGAATGGTAGTCAGCCTACTTGTTGATATAGAAGGCCGAGAATGCAACAAGGGCATCGGAGGAGCGAAAACTGACAGGAAGGTTTTGAGTGCCCTAGACTCCAATGAGGTGCACTCCCGAGATGCGATTTCGTATGCATTCAGCGGCATCTTGGGATTGATCTGATTGTGTACAAAGATGGATGCGAGGTTCCAAGTGTGTTGAGGCCTCTGGGAAGGTTTCTGACTGGATAACAAGGGCCCATGCTTAACATTATCGTATCTCCGTGTCTCCAAAAGTGAACGTATACTCACTATGATGTTTAGCGAGACGCACAAACGCGTGTACTCGAGGACCTTCCCCAACCGACCGTGGTCCTTCTTTGTCTGTGACCTTACCTGCACAAGCAGTAATGGACTCTCCACTCGGATTGACTCTGGGTTCCTCAAAGGAATCATCAGAGGGACCGTTAGCATAGCTTCCCTAAGGCATCCGGAGTTGAGAGTGGGCCGTCAAGAGGTTCCGTAGTCGTCGGTTCGGTATGGCTGTCAGCCTTTAACGTGTTATGGCAGCAGTGACGACAGATGAGAATAGACTGGCTTGAAACATTCCGCGGTCTTCGAAATGGGAGCGTGCAGCTGCAAGCTTGTTCAACCGTTGGTTGACCATGAGCATCTGTCCCAAGGCCTCGAACCAATTGAATCGACGGTAGGGATCCTTGATTGCCCTCAATGTGTTTCGATTCGGTGATAGAAGAGCAGAGGTCATTCGGAGCTCCAAACTCACGGATATGTCGTGAGTAGTGTTCAACTCTCTCGAACTCCAGCTGACCGAAATATCTTTCAACAAACAGTAAATAAAATATACGTGTCAGGGTAATATAAGAGATGAATTGATGTGGAACATACCTCGGTCGGACAACGGGTGAGTGAACGACTGGGGACGCGAGACGGAGTCGAATGCCAAGCGCATAGCGTCGAGCGCCTAAGTATTGATGCGCACGACGGAAAGAGAGACAAAATAAAATGAGCGTGCTGCGTAGTCTATCTACGTGAATATAGAGATATCAACTACTCTCGATATTTGTGGAACTATGAGATTGCCGCTTCGAGTTGTTGAATCGTCTTCTCCGTATGAACAGATCTCCGAGCAAAATAGCAAGCGTCAGTGGAACTGGCAATTGCCCGAACCACGCGCGGCCGTGGAAAATGGTGATGATGGACAGCCTCGGACATTGTACAGTAAGTAAGTAACCGGCGGTGCCGAAATTGAGACAGGATAGGATAAGAGCAAGCCTCGAAAGAGGACAGTTGTGATGTCAATGAGCGGAAGGAGCCAAGAATATCAAGGGAATCCCAGGTCCAGAAACGGAATCAGCGGGAGGATCAAGAAGTGTTAACGTCTTTTAGACAGTTGGATTTTATCAGTGGAAACGGACATGATACGACGCGGGGTGGGATGACCTATGTCATAGATAACTGAGTGGGAAAGGGAGGGGGACAAGTATATTCTCCGTTGGTTCGGGTAAGTTACGAGAGATGGAAAGAAGGCGGGAAGATGGTGGGCAGGATGTATCTGTGCAATGTGCACATGTTTTTTCCTTGTCCCGTCGCTACGAGGGGAGACGGAGATCACAAACAAGGAGAGTGCTGGGAAGATCTGTACTAGCTAGTACTGTGTGTGATGTGGGCATGGGTGGAGAGGAGAGGTTACGGTATGGTGAGTTGTGATAGAGGCCGACCGGGCAATAAAGTAGGAATGAGCTCATGATCATTGACAAGCTTAAGTGTGTTGAGTGGGGTCGGAGATAGGACTGGGCCTTTTGAGGGAGAGTAAGGCACCGAATGAGTGGTGTAAATTTCTAGTCTAGAGATTACAGGATTCGGTTTAAGCGAAGTTTTACGAGGAGGAGGGGGTGTACGGGGATGGGGATTTCACTGGCGGGGAGGACGCGAAGGGACGGATTGAGTGGGGTAAGCGAGGAAGGGCGGGAGATATGAAAGAGGGAGGGGATGGATGATAATAAATAGAGGATGGATGTGTGTTGTTGTGTGCTTCGATTTGAAGGAAGGATCTGAGATCTTGGATCTGGGAGCGCTGTATGGACCCAGTCGGCGAAACGGCTCTCAAGGTTTGGGTTGTGAACGGGTGTCAGTCCCTCCGCCCTGGTTTACTGGTTTATAGATGCAGAAAGTAGTGTACGGAGAGCGTATGTTGTGTGGTGGGTGAGGGGATGTACATAAAAGGCAAGTGTGTGACTGTGTTTTGTGTGTGCTCGTGTTTTGTGCCCTTTGCCCTGTTTGAGGGGCGCTGTTGGGAGAGAGTATGCGCCTCCCCCCACTGAGCGAGTGTGTTCGTGTCCAGTGCGTCGTTTTCTGCTCTGCAACCCCTCTACGAAAGAATAATAAGCAACTTGGCTGCGGATCAGCCGCCGTTTTCTTTCCTTTTCGCCGCTGTCCGTCGTCCCCCGTGCCGCCTCTCTCGCCGT
>JANAWD010000978.1:0-10798 GCA_027627245.1 Meripilus lineatus | reverse complement strand
GTCTCCAAATCCAAGGCTGCCATCCAGGAGGTGAAACAGAAGCTGCTCTCTCACTTCAAACTCAGGGATCTTGGTCCAACTAGTCTTCTTCTTGGTGTTGCCATCTCCAGAGACAGAGCCATGCATTCCATCTCCTTGTCCCAGAAGCACTATGTGGAGGATATCCTTGAAAGGTTTCACATGTCAGACTGCAAACCAGTTGGTACTCCCATGGAGCCAGGACTCAGACTGAGTGCCTCCCAGTGCCCTGCCACAGATGAGGACAAGCAGGCCATGGCCTCTGTCCCCTACATCAATGCAGTGGGAGCTCTCATGTACCTTGCCATTGCCACCAGACCAGACATCTCCTTTGCTGTGTCTGTGCTAAGCAGGTTCAACTCCAATCCTGGCCCTGACCACTAGAAGCCTGTGAAACACCTCTTCAGATATCTCAAGGGCACCATGGACTACAAGCTCAACCACACTTCACATGGATAATCAGAGTGCCATCCAGGTTGCCAGAAACCCAGAGCATCATGGCAGAATGAAGCACTTGGATCTCAGGTTCTACTGGCTCAGAGATGCTGTGGAAAATGGGACACTGTCCATAGACTATGTACCCACAGACTCCATGGCTGCAGACATCCTGACCAAGTCTCTGAGCAAGGTGAAGGTGGAAGAGGCTTGTAAACAGCTTGGCTTAGGGAGCTAGCTGATTAAGTGGGAGTGTTGGACTTGGGCTAATCAGTCAGCCCCCAGGACAATGTTGATTAGATTAGATACTATCAGATAAGATAGGTAGTTTAGTTTAGCCTAAGGCTGTGGGAAGATCACACAGCCTCAGGCCTAGAGTAGAACTAGGCAGAAGTGGACCAGTCTGGCTGCACTGCCAAGGCTGTCCATTCCATGTGATTGCCCAACAATCACATGGACTTCTCCTGGTACTCAGGTATATAAACCCCTGTACTTCTCTCAGTTTTCCCTCATCCAATTCCATTGGTTTCACTCTCTCCCCTCTTGTGATTTTAACACAGAGGAGATTCTTGATGAGATGAGAGAGTAGAGGATGAGTCAGAGAAGAAGCTGAGAAGGAAAAGAAGACAAGCCCAGAGAAAAGTCAAGCCCAGAGAGAGTTTCGAGAGTGACAAGTCCAAGAATGAGAGGAGATTGATTGCAAGGACAAGTCAAAGAAAATGGGATGATGGTAGCAGCAAGGTCAGGGAAAGATTAAGACCAGGTGCAAAGTGAATGGATATAGTAGGATCAAAGTTTTGGGGTGAAAAAATCAAGCACAGTGTGTTAAAATCCACACCAAGGGGGAATAGATCAACCCCAGGCAGCTGGAACTCAAGTTAGGAAGCTGTTTATTATGGTAACATAAATTATACATACCTGGAACTCAAGTTAGGAAGCTAAAGTTTCCATCACCCAAGTGCTAGGCTAACAGAAGCTGTGGCTGAAACTGTACAGTACCTAATGTGGCTGAAGTGGCTGAAGCCAGTGAAGAAATGCTAAGTCCAAATCACAATGGGTAGAGAGCTGTAGGACAGCTAGAAAAATGGGGAAAAATCATAGAAAATAGGAAAATAATCAAGGAATTTAATGGTACTAAAATCAAGAAGATTGGAGTTGAAGTCATCACAGAAATAGCAAAACCAACACTCCCCCCTGATGCTACAACTCCCCCCTAACCTTGCAATCCCATAAGTCCTCTAAACTGCTGAACCTTCACTCTAGGCAAAGCCTTGGTCAACAAGTCAGCTGGCATGTCATGGGTAGACAAGTGCACAGGTGAAATATATCCAGACTCCACCATATCCCTCAACCAATGTAACCTCAGATCCACATGCTTCATCTTGCTGTGATGAGTGGGATTCTTGGCCACTGAGATAGCAGAGTTGTTGTCCATGAACAGAGTGGAAGGTCCATCAAAGGTATACCCAATCTCTGTCAACAAGTTCCTAATCCACATCAACTCCTTTCCAGCCTCATTCCCTGCCACAAACTCTGCCTCAGTAGTAGACAGTCCAACCATACTCTGAAGTTTAGAACTCCAGCTGACTGCCCCAGTCCCCATCATAACCACAAAACCACCAGTAGACTTCCTGCTATCAACCTCTCCAGCATGATCAGCATCAGAGAAGGTCCTAAACAACTCTGTGCTGTGAGGATTTGGACTATAAGTCAAAGTAAGGTCCATGGTACCCTTGAGATATCTGAAGAGATGCTTGACTGCTTTCCAGTGAGCCATGCCTGGATTGGTATTGAACCTGGCAAGCTTGTGAACAGTGTAGGAAATGTCTGGTCTTGTGCAAGTGCTGAGATACATCAGAGCACCAGCAGCATTGATATAGAGAATAGTGGACATCTCCTGTCTCTCTGAGTCTGTCTGAGGACCATCTGCAGCTGAGAGGCTAAGTCCTGGGTCCATAGGAGTAGAGACTGGGTTGCAGTCAAACATGCTGAAGGTAGTGAGGGTATTGATGATATACTGGCGCTGAGAAAGGGAGAGAGAGCGAAGGGATCGATTTCTGGTGATTTCAATGCCCAGAAGATAAGATGAGGGGCCAAGGTCTCTAAGTTTGAAGTGAGTAGCAAGTTCTGCAATGACAGCCTTGATAGAGGCAACAGAACGACCTGCAAGAGTGATATCATCAATGAAGATGAGAATAATAACCCTAACATCATCTCTGATAAGGAGGTAGACAGAAGCATCACTCTTGAGACACTTGAAACCCATCTGGAGAAGCATAGAATGAAGCTTCTCGTTCCAAAGTCTCCCAGCTTGCTTGAGACTATACAGACCCTTGACCAATCTAACCACATCACCTGGGTTGCCTCTCTCAAAACCCTCAGGCTGCTGCATATAGATGTCCACATCCAAGTCTCCATTGAGAAAGGCCTGGGAGATGTCAATGGAGTATAACTCCAGATCCTCCAAGGCAGCAAGAGCAAGAATGACCCTGATAGTAGCCATGCGCACAGTAGGGGCAAAGGTCTCCACATAGTCAAAGCCTGGTCTCTGACTGAATCCCTGGGCAACCAACCTGGCCTTGTACCTGTCAATGGTACCATCAGCAAGATGTTTGATGTTAAGAACCCATCTGCATCCAATAGCCTTGGCACCTGGAGGAAGTTGACAATACCCCCATGTTCCATTGGCAATAAGACCATCAAACTCCTTCTGAGTAGCCTCTATCCACTTGGGGGCATCAGGTCTCTTGAGAGCCTCAGTATAGCTCTTGGGATCAGAGGCAGAGACAGCCTGGGCAGCTTCAGAGAGGTGAGTGTCAGCATCCTCATAGGTAGACTCCTGGTCCTGATCCTCATGTGCATCAGAGTCATCAGACTCATCATCCTCAGGGATAGCAGATGTCTCTCTGACTTTCCACCATTCACCAGGTGGAACACCCAAGTTGGTCCTGGTAGAGTGTCTTGTAGGCTGTGAAGGACCTGGCTGAGGAGGTACTGGTGAAGGAGATGGAGGTGCTGGTGAGGGAGATGGAGCTGGTGAAGGAACAGATCTCCTAGGAGGTGCTGGAGCCAAAGGAGGAAGTAGTCCATGATGGACAGGTTTTCTGACTCTCTTGCCAGTAGGTGGAGGATAAGGTGAAGGTGGAATAAGACTGTTGGTGCGTCTATGCTGTACTGGATGAGGTGGTTGGAGAGCTGGAGGCAGAACAAACTCCTCAGGCTCAGCAATAGGTGCTGGAGCTGGAGCTACAGGTAGTGGAGCAGCAGGCAAGGCAGCAGGTGGATCAGGTTGAAGACCAGCAGGCTCAGGCTGACCAGCAATAGGCTCCTCCCCCCCAGGATGAGCAGCTGGTACAACCTGTTCCTCATCAGGAGGAATGCCAAAGTCAACAAATGAAGGTGAATGAGAGGTAGCAGTGGCAGGAGTGGATGGCTCTAGAGGAAGAGGACCTGAAGGAGTAGAGAATTGCTTCAAGCCAGGATAATACCTTTCATCAAACTCTGCCCTCTCTGAAATCACTGATTTCTTGGTAGTAGGATTGTAGAACTTCCATCCCTTATAGCCTGGAGGATACCCAATGAAGACACACTTCTCCATGTGTGAACCCAGAGAAGAAGACCTCTTGTCCTTCTGAACATGCACATAGGCAGTACATCCCCACACCCTGAGATGGGACAAGTCAGGCTTAGAGCCTTCCCACATCTCAAAGGGAGTGGTATTGGGCAGAGAAGAGGTGGAACACCTGTTATGGATATGGATAAAGGTAGCCAGAGCCTCCCCCCAGAACTGCATAGGGAGGTTAGACTCTGCAAGCATGATGGTAATGCTTTCATTGAGAAGTCTATTAAAGCGCTCTGCAACACCATTCTGCTGAGGTCTGTTCCTGACAGTATGTCTTCTGACAATNCCATGNTCNGCACACGAAGTTNTCAAACTCCTTGGACATATACTCACCACCCTTGTCATCCTGAAGAGCACCAATCTCCAGGTTGTGCTTGGTCATGGCATAGGCCCTGTAGCGCTTGAAGGCAAGAAANGCCTCACTCTTGGCTNTNAGAGGAATGGCAGCCTTGAACTTGGANCTGTCATCAATGAAGGTAATCCAGTACCTGAAGCCAGAATGAGTTTGGCAGCGCAAAGGACCATGAAGGTCAGAGTGGACAAGACCAAGAAGTCTGGGAGTGACAGTGTTGGTGNTGGGAAAGGGGTGAGCATGCATCTTGCCTGAAAGACAAGGCTCACAGATGGGATCTGGAGCAGCAGCAGAGTCCAGCTTGATACCTGTAGCAAGACCTTTGGAAATGAGAGTCTTGANACCCTGGTAATGATGGTGTGCAAGACGACGATGCCAGAGGGAAAGGTCCTGAGGAAGGGTGGATGCTGAAGACAGNTGTGCTGACTGAGCAGGNGTNAGAGATGGAATGGCAACATGGCCTGANAGATAGGCNGTGTGGGTAGAGTCCACTGGGGCACAAAACAACAGAGTCTTGTCTCTGGAGAAATCCATACGAGGTTTGTAGATATGAATCTGGATTCTGTGATTGAGAACAAGATACAGGACNGAGAGGAGGTTGTTTCTAAGCCTTGGGACATGTAAAACTCGAGTAAATTCAACAGGACGCAATGATCTCCCTTCTACCTCTGGACAAAACACCACTGAGCCAACACCTTCTGAGAACACCACACTATTGTCTGCCAGACGGATGGGAGTGCGAAAGGGGGTATAGTTGCGCAACCAATGACCATGAGGNGTCATATGAGAAGTGGCGCCTGTGTCTGCAGTCCAATAGTCATGAGCATCTGGGTGGACAGAAGAAGAGGTGGATGGCTCAGAAAGAGCAGTACTTGCATTGCCAGCAAACTCCTGAACAGTGGAAGGGTNAGGGGTGNTGGTNGTGGTNGTAGCCTGAGNNNTAGANGTAGAGGCAACATTGGCCTTTTGTGCCCTACCCTTCCCTTTGCGCTGCTGGNGCTTCTCCAATGCCTCCTTTGTTGCCTCAGCCTTACCAGCCTTGAACCTGTAGCAGGTGGCTATGGAATGACCAGGCAGAGAGCAGAAGTCACAGGAGANAGAAGAGTTGGGAGAGGTATGNGATGCTATAGAAGCAACCTGAAGGGGAGGGGACAGAACAGAGCGCTGCCTGCGCAAATCTTCACCTATNAAAGACTCCTGAAGCTTGGACTTCTCCAGCTTGTCCATAAGCTGAAGAGAAGAGGCAAAGGAGTCATACTCTGCAGGGAGAGCACGAATCATAGCCATACAAACAAGCTCCTGGTCCAGGTCATCCAAGGAGAACTTATCAGGACGCAAATTCTTGACCTGAATCATAGCCTCATCAATNCTGGTCATGAGNGAAGTCAAAGTCTCATCCTCCTTCTTCTGGATGGAAAAGAAGTGGTCATAGGACAGGAANCGAGACCCAGGGNGCTTCTGAAGATGGACAGCCTCCAGCTTCTTCCAAATGGCAACAGGNTCATCCTCCAANCCAACAANATGGGTCCTCTGGTCAGGCTCCAGGGCAAGGTACAGCTCACCAGCAGCCTTCCCAGCCTTGATNGACCAGGCAAGANTAGCAGAGGACTCATCTGTGGTANGTTTACCCTCAANCAAGCTCCCAGGCTTCANCTCCTCNCCCTTGACNAACACTCCAATAGCCTCCCCTCATCAGCCATGCCCTCATCTCTCCAGACCAGGTAGTGTAGTTGGAAGAGGAAAGAGGCTTGAACTTNGGAAGGGCAACAGAATCTGACATGATNGCGGCGAAGGGCGTGGGAAATTGTCGATGGNGATGATATGGACGTGTAGAGGGGACAGAGAGGATCCAGATGGTGTAAGAATCGAAGGAATTGGAGGAGAATTGGTGGAACAATGAGCTGAAGAAGATGGGTGGAAAAGTGGCTGAGGTGGGGTGGTAGGCAGACTTGGGCAGCGGGTTGGGCAGTCAAAAGTGGTCTGATTCCGACGATCGAGGACACAATGGAGAGCTCACGTCAATGCGGGTCCAACGAATCTAAGATCAACCGAAACAGATGAGAACTGGTCGAGATATGGGTCGCCCAAAATGGAGGTGGCTGAGATAAGGGGTGGGTGACAAAGATGAGGTTGTTGCGCGGCGAGTTCTTGACGGAATCGGGTGATCCGGGTATCAACAGGAAGGTATGAAGGAGTAGATTCCAATGAGCCTAAGAGCGGCGGTGTGCAAGGAATACTCGGCGAGATATCGAGGTCGGAAGATGGGGTAGGTGTGGCTGAGCCAGGAGGGCAGGTGGAAAGAAATTCGCACCAAGTCCGGAGTTTTGATCGAATGAGAGTGAGACTCGGTAAATGTTGAGAATATAGATAGGTAAGGAGGTGTGCACAGTTTCAGGCGAATCCAAGAAGATTTGACTCCAAAAATCGTCGCACAAGCAGTGGCTTCCTAGAAGGCAGCAGGGCCCATAACCTGTTAAAATCCACACCAAGGGGAATAGATCAACCCCAGGCAGCTGGAACTCAAGTTAAAAAGCTCTTTATTATGGTAACATAAGTTATACATACCTGGAACTCAAGTTAGGAAGCTAAAGTTGTTAAAATCACAAGAGGGGAGAGAGTGAAACCAATGGAATTGGATGAGGGAAAACTGAGGGAAGTGCAGGGGTTTATATACCTGAGTACCAGGAGAAGTCCATGTGATTATTGGGCAATCACATGGGATGAACAGCCTTGGCAGTGCAGCCAGGCTGGTCCACTTCTGCCTAGTTCTACTGTAGGTCTGAGGCTGTGTGATCTTCCCACAGCCTTAGGCTAAACTAAACTACCTATCTTATCAGATATTATCTAATCTAATGTGGTCTTATCTTATCAATATTGTCCTGGGGGCTGGCTGATTAGCCCAAGTCCAACACTCCCACTTAATCAGCTAGCTCCCTAAGCCAAGCTGTTTATAAGCCTCTTCCACCTTTACCTTGCTCAGAGACTTGGTCAGGATGTCTGCAGCCATGGAGTCTGTGGGCACATCTATGGACAGTGTCCCATTTTCCACAGCATCTCTGAGCCAGTAGAACCTGAGATCCAAGTGCTTCATTATGCCATGATGCTGTGGGTTTCTGGCAACCTGGATAGCACTCTGGTTGTCCATGTGAAGTGTGGTAGGACCAGAGGGCTCATAGTCAAGTTCTGTCAGAAGCTGTCTGATCCAGATAGCCTCAGAGCCAGCAGAAACATACTCTGCCTCTGTGGTAGACAGAGCAACAATGGACAACTTGGAACTCCAGGACACTGCACCAGTTCCCATCTTAACCACATAGGCACTGGTAGACTTTCCAGAGTCAGGGTTACCACCATGGTCAGCATCAGAGTATACCTCAAATCTCTCCTCTGATGTAGAGGACAGAGGGGCATATGTGAGCTTGTAGTCCATGGTGCCCTTGGGATATCTGAAGAGGTGTTGCACAGCCTTCCAGTGGTCAGGGCCAGGATTGGAGTTGAATCTGCTCAGCACAGACACAGCAAAGGAGATGTCTGGTCTGGTAGCAATGGCAAGGTACATGAGAGCTCCCACTGCATTGATGTAGGGGACAGAGGCCATGGCCTGCTTGTCCTCATCTGTGATAGGGCACTGGGAGGCACTCAGTCTGAGTCCTGGCTCCATGGGAGTACCAACTGGTTTGCAGTCTGACATGTGAAACCTCTCAAGGATATCCTCCACATAGTGCTTCTGGGACAAGGAGATAGAGTGCTTGGCTCTGTCTCTGGAGATGGCAACACTAAGAAGAAGACTGGTTGGACCAAGATCCCTGAGTTTGAAGTGAGAGAGCAGCTTCTGTTTCACCTCCTGGATGGCAGCCTTGGATTTGGAGACCAAGGTGCAGTCATCAACAAACACAGGAAGGATCACCCTGACAGAACCATTGTCCAGGATGTACACAGAAGAGTCACTCTTCAGGATCTTAAAGCCCATGTCAACCAGTGTGGCTGCAAGCTTCTTGTACCAGAGTCTGCCAGATTGCTTCAAGCCATAGAGTCCCTTGTCCAGTTTGCACACCTTGTGTCCATCAGGAGAGACAAAGCCTTCTGGCTGCTGCATGTAGACCTCTTTGTCCAGCTCTCCATTCAGGTAGGCTGTGGAGAAGTCTATGGACTCAACCTCTAGGTCCTCAATGGCAGCAATGGCAAAGATGATTCTCAGAGTGGCCCATTTCAGAGTAGATGCAAATGTCTCATCATACTCAAGTCCTGGTCTCTGGCTGAATCCCTTTGCTACCAGTCTGGCTTTGTACCTGTCCACAGATCCATCAGGAAATCTCTTAATCTTGAAGACCCATTTACAGCCTATAGCTTTGTGGCCATCAGGCAGGGATTCAAGTGTCCAAGTGCCATTCTCAAGATGTGACTGGATCTCAGTCATGGCTGCCTTGTACCACTTGTCTCCATCAGGTCTCTTGATTGCTTCAGAGAATGTCCTGGGCTCATCAGGGTGAGAAGTGACTCTGGTGTTGAATGCAAACTCCAGAGCAGTGGGCAGGTCCATCTCAGTCTCCAAGGGATATACAAAGTCAAGTCCCTGGGACAGGAGAGATTCCTGGCTCACTTCTGCATCCTGATACTCCTGAGCTTCCTCATAAATGGTCTCCTGGTCTCCTTCCTGGGACTCTTCCTCCTCAGTGGGGTCTACCTGTTTGTGAAGAGTAGACTGGTCCACTTTCCACCATTCTCCAGGCTTTCTGGATACTCTGGTGGACCTCCTGATAGCAGGATCAGTAGGGTAAGGCTGGGGAGGAGTGAAGGGAGAAGGCTCCTTTCTTCTTCTAGGAGCCCTCCTGACAGGGAAGGGAGATGGAGATGAGGAGCTAGGGGGAGCAGGAGATGGATCTGTGTGTGGCACAGGTGGATCAGGTGTCTGAGAAGGTGAAGGTGATCTGAGAATGTCATCATGCAGTGGCTCATCCTTGACCTCTGGCTGAGGGGAAGGAGTGGGCTCAGGAGACTGTTGCTGGGCCTGAGGTTGGCCAGCATGGACTTGGGGGAGTGCTCCCACTGAATCCTGGTCATCTGAATCATCTAAGGGAGCAAGAATCTTGTTGAGCAAGTCCTGTCCCACTGTGTGAGGGGGTGATGATTCAGTGAGCTGAGATTCTCTGACAACGGAANNNCNGGAAAACTGCATTCATTCAAAGAATNACATCTCTAGAAATCACCACCTTCTTGGAGAGGGGGTCATAGCACTTCCAGCCTTTGTAGCCATCAGGATAGCCCAGGAAAATGCACTTNAGAGAGTGTGNCTCTAGTGACTTTTCTCTGGTCCTTCTGGACATGCACATATNCTCTGCAGCCAAACACCCTGAGGTGGTGGGATGGATGGCTTTTTTGTTGTGCCAAGAGTTCATATGGTTGTGNCTGATGGAGGGCAGAGAGGATGTAGGTGACCTGTTTCTCACATAGAGAAATGTGGCCAGGGCTTCATTCCAGAAGGAGGCTGGGAGATGGGACTCCACAAGCATGGCTGTGACTCCTTCTGCCAGAGTTATGTTGATCCTCTCTGCTGCTCCATTCTGCTGGGAAGTGCTTCTGACTGTGTGCTCTCTTCTGATCCCATGCAACTTCATGTAGTCATCCCATTCTGTGGAGATATATTCTCCACCCTTGTCATCTCTCAGGGTCCCAATCCTTCTGCTGAGGAGATTCTCAGCATAGGCCTTGTAGATCTGGAATGCCTGGAAGGCTTCACTCTTCTTTCTGAGCAGCACCATATAGCAGAACTTGGTGGCATCATCAAGGAAGGTGATCCAGTATCTGTAGCCTTGGATAGTCTGGGTTGGAAGGGGACCATGAACATCAGAGAAGATGAGATCAAGGGGAAGGGAGTGTCTGTTCTCTGCCTGCTGAGGGAAGGGTGTCCTGTGCTGCTTGCCAAGAATGCATGCTTCACAAGGACCAGACATGGGTGTCTCAGAATCAAGCTTGTTCTTCAACAGGGACTCCAGTCTGTCTTGGGAGATGTGGCCCAACCTTCTGTGCAGGAGAGATCTGTCTAACACTACCTGGGATAACTGAGCAGGTTGCTGCACCTGTACCTGTCCATTCAGGATTCCCACATTGGTGTCAGTGACTGTGGCATACAACAGTGTGACAGTGTCTCTTTGGAAAGAAATCAAGTCCTTTGTGATAGCAATGCTGAATCCCTTGTGCTGAGTGAGGTGGAGAGGTGAAAAGAGATTACATCCCAGCTCAGGCACATAGAGGACATCAGTGATAGCTACAGTAGGTCTATTACTACCCCTTGGAATAAATAGTACAGTTCCCTTTCCCTCTGAATAAATAATCTGACCATTGGCAATTCTGACTGGCACTCTCCAGGGACAAGG
>JANAWD010000977.1:0-10810 GCA_027627245.1 Meripilus lineatus | reverse complement strand
CTTCTTCGTCTTCATCTTCGTCTTCATCCGTATCCTCGTCGATACCACCCTCGATACTCGCCACGGGCCGCCTCCGTGGTACCCTGACGTCCCCCTCAACTCCGGTTCGCGACTGCACAATTCGTATCCCCTTGTACCCAGCTGCGTCCCATTTCTTGCCGTGCTGTTTTTTCCTTTTGGCCGGCTTCCGTGGACGAACCCCAGAGTCGTCCCGGAGATTCTGCGTCCCAATCAACTCCCGGCTCTCGCCCAGCGCATGGGAAGGGACACTCGGTACTTGAGGCGCTGGAACTGTGATATGGGGTGATGCTGAGGGTGTACCCGAGCGAGTAGCTGGCTGTTGAGGATAGGGAGTTTGTTTCGACAAGCCGAAGGATTTGCGCTCTTGACGCTTTACGTTGAACAAGCCAGGCTCTGTAAGGACCGAGTCCCACATTTCCGCAAATTGCTTAAACGCGCTCTCGGGGGCAACGGGTTCCTCCACTTTCCATGATGATTGGAGCCAACCAGAACACAGGACCCTTGCTTTGACGAGCCAATGTTTCAGGAGTGACCCCTGCCTCAGTTTCTTGATGCGATTCCCATTCATCAACTCGACGCTTTTCTCTGCACCTCCCCGATCTTTGCCCTCTTCGTTGTGGGAGTTATCAAGCAGAATGCGGCACATAGCCACTGCAGTACTATCAGTGATCTCAGGGCTGAACCATCGCGCCATGGCATAAAAGACAACCCAAAGAAAGGATTCGATATCATGTGATGGTTGGTGATAATGTATCGACTCAGTTAAGAGGTCTGCGGCGATAAATTGCCATGTTCCCTAAGTATACCAGGTACATCATCAGATCTGAATCCAAGCTGAATGATACCAAAGAAAAGGCTTACAGATCGATAAGGGGCCCGAACGTCTGATGTGCGAGGAAATGGGGAAGACGTGTCCCAATCGATCAGGATTCCGCGACCAGACTCGTCGACCATGATATTCCCAATGCTGACATCCCGGTGCATAATGTTGCACTTGTACCATGCGTCAGAGAGGGCTGGCGTACACATGCGTACGGATCAGAAAGGAGACACAAGATGACATGACGTAAGGTGGAGGCTTACCTTGGAACGCATCTCTCGTCACTGTGAGAAGGTCAAGAGATGATTCACATGCATCGATGAGAATGCGGCCAACAGTCTTGGAAACAACGCGATAGTGAACGAGGGGGAAGACCTGGCAATCATCTGGGTTTCCGCAGAAAAAATGGCTGTAGCGATGAGTGATTGTTAATTGGAATTTGTGATCATAGGTCGGAACGTCTCCATGACAATAGAACTCGGGAATATTCCTGACACCGTTCTTGTGGAGTTTCTTCAAGGTATCTCCCTCTGGTTCCGTTCCAATAGTATGTGACCGCCAGGTGTCTTTGATGAAGACAATTTTGTTAGTCGCTTTGTCGAGAGCCCAATATCCCCGCGTCGCTCGACCCGCCATTGATAGAGGAGATACCACGGGCCTTGATACGAGAAAGGATTTATATTTTTCGTCAACTTTGTCCCATACCAATACCGTAACCACATAATCCTCCTCATACCAGTCTTTCAGGGAGGGGTGCGACCCAAAAGCTTCGTGATCGGCTTTGGAGGACACGACAATTGTCGGATCCCATCCTCTTTCAAAAGGAGCCGAGTGCGTGTAACGCCAAAGAAACTGCGCGAGAATCTCGCTCCCGTCGACGGTCGTATAGTCAAAGCCCTCGGAAACAATGGCTCCTGAACGATCCCAAAAGAAAAAGCGGGCTCGATCTTGGCAGATGAGAAGAGAGAAATATGAGTGACGATGCTGTTTTGCGCATGCATCCGCCGCATAGGCAATGAGTTGTCCGCGTCTTTTGTGTATGTCATCAGCTCCTTGTTTCAGAAATTGGTGATCGGCTCGAACTGGTCGACCGGGGTCGACAGGTGCATTGGAAGTAGCGCTTTTTGGAAAATCGTTGAAGGGATCCTGCGCTGAGGTGGCTTTGACCTCGATGAAAAGCTCTGCCCGTTCCAAGCGAGCCTTGGCGTACCCTGCTGTGATGGTGACAGCTCCCTTGGGATACAGCAGTAAGTCAGGGAATTTGGAGCCTAATCTTCTTGCCTCTGTGTGGTCGTCAGTGATGGCGAATTCATATTCGTCGGAAATGCACGACCCAGCCAACTCGAGCTGAAGGAATGGTCAAATTATATGAGACAAAGACGACAACCACCGGACATACCACTATCGGATAGAGTTCTGCCTCTGTTCTACAAGGAGATTTGCGGATATCGCGAAGACGACGGAATAGACTTAACGATATCTGTGGTCCGCCGCTGTCCTCGTCGACCTGTGGCAACAAGTCGATGATTTCACTAGGATAAACTGGACCAATCCAGTGTTTATGGTACTCCTTGTCGAGGCGAAGATGAAGCTTTGAAGCATGTGGGTCGTCCAACCCAAATCTCGACCCGCTCTCCTTCTTGGCAATAGGCGTGGATTTCAGGTATGGAAGACCCGTCGGGCGTGGAGGCGTTTTTGGTTGATTGTCATCTGGGGAAAAGTTGGCAAGGGGGGTCCGGGGAGGAGTTGAAGGAGGAGGTTGTGAAGATGAGGACGGTTCTCCCCGTTGGTTCGACATCACTGACAAGGTGATGCAGTGTTGGAAACGAACCCTCAACGTCAAAGACTGTCCTCTATAAGTATTGCTTATCGTGACGGGAATCAGTTCAAATTCTATGCCGTCCATCGCCTTCTGGGCTTTTGTCTGCCCTTGTGTTCTCACAAGATCACAATGGTCGAACCAAAACGAGATCATGGAGCGCGAATTGAACGCTGATTACACGCTGATTAGTATGATTTCCTGTATGGGCATTGCTTCTAAACTGTTGATGGACCAATCGGCACTGTTTCTGGACCGTGTCAGAGGTCGCGTTTTCTCCGGGGCGGTGGACAACCGGCATCGAGACCTGTGCACGTGACCGTGTCAAAGAAGACACCAGGCCCATCACTCCAAGTTGTTATGTTTGTGCACCAGACGAGAACAACCACCACACAGCGATCCTTCCGTCAGGTATGTACTGAGACGAAAGGTTTTCCTCAATCTCACACCATCTTATGTTCTGTAGATAGCACGATAGTGACATTTATCATATGGCTCCAACACTCGCAGACCAGCAGGTTGGTGAGGATCACCACCTGCTCCTCCCCAAACACTCCGTGTCCAACCAAGTCGAAGACGTACCTCCATCTGACCAACCATGTACTTCCCTCCGACACTCCCCTGTCGATGATAAGTTGAGTTCTTCCGCCTCTTCTGGTAGTCGACCCGCAGCATCGCCCTGGCCTTTCCCTAAAGTCGTCACGCCAAATTTGAACCCAACTCCTATAGCCAACCATGAGAGCAGCTCGGGGTTGGGGCTGGGTACCCCACACTCTCCCGAGCTCTATACCAATTACGACTTGGAGTTCCAAGATCACTGGATTGGCCCCGTCGAGGTGGACGACTTCCTGGATTTCTTACCAAAGGCGAAGGTTCGGATGCCGCGAGCCCCTCGGAATCTAATTGGTCTCCTTCGCAATGACGCATATTCAAAACAGAAACTAAATCTCATCCTTGTGCGTCCAGTGACCCTCCTCTCCTTCTCACAGCTTCTGACCACTCAATCAGCAAGAGCAGTTCGAGCCATACATTGGCGACAAATTCGAAATTGCACGCACAGAGGGCGATCCCTCCCGACCACATGAGCACCCCGATTTTCTTTTATATCCCAAAGGGATTGTACCTATTGCACCGGGTCGTGCCCTCCCTTCCCTGAAGAAGGCGGAGTTGCTCATCAAAGTCAAGCACTCCACATCGCACGATCCCTTCCAGGATTGGTCCCCAGAAACTTCTCCCGATGCTTCCGCCTTTCCCGACGAACCCTCACGAGCTCATCTCCAATTCCTGAAGCCCCCCGCAGGCTACGAGCAACGTTCTAATGACCCACGGCACACTCGCGGTCAGCTCATCGCCTATGCAACAGAGGCGTGTGCAAGACAGCATCGCCAATCCTACTTCTCGATCCTGATATGCCAGCACCGTGCACGATTCATCCGTTGGGATCGATCTGGGGCTGTTGTTTCCGAGGACTTCGATTGTTCCTCTCGCAAGGGAATAGCACTCATGGGGAAGTTCCTTTGGCGTTTTACACACGCATCTCCTTCTAGCAGGGGATGGGATCCTACGGTTGTGGCATCCACGCCAGAGGACGAGGTGGCCTTCTCATCGCATCCCTCCTTGCGGAAATGGTACGAGCAGGGATGTGTGGTTACACTTTTGGTGTGGGATGACGACAGAGGGGAGTATCGATCCTTCCTCGTTTCGAGGCCTGTGATATCTCCTCGGTCACTGACAGGCAGAGGAACACGCGGATACTGGGCCCTTGACAACACGACTCGACAAGTAGTCTTCATCAAGGATACTTGGACAACTGCTTTCGGAGTGCGTGAATTAGAAGGAACCACGCTGAAGATACTTCTCAGTAAAGGCGTCAGGAATATCCCTGAATTCTACTGCCATGGGTATGTCCCCAACGATGATGGGGATTACCAACATACGAGAGCCAACTGCTTCATAGAATACTGCTATAGAGAGGCAGCTGGCTGCAAGATCATCCCATACGTTCACTATCGATTGGTCTCTAAAACCGTTGGCCGCAACCTCATCGAGGCATCCAAATCATCGTCTGCCTTACTCAAAGCGACGAGTGATGCCTTCACAGGTGAGATTCTCCGCATCCTCAGATATGCTTTGTCTCATCATAATCGACTGCAGCGCTCTCTGATGCATACCACAAGTGTGGTATCATGCATCGGGATGTGAGCATTGGAAATATTGTTGTCGACGAGAGTGGTAGAGGGATCTTGATTGACTGGGAGTCGTCTTGCCACATCCCCCCGGAAGGTGGCGCTTGGACCCATGGTCGAGCTGTGAGTCGTCCCGTTGATTCACTGATTTCGCTAATGACCGAGGCTCACTTCTGGATGAAGGGGACATGGCGCTTCATGGCTGCGGAACTTCAATGTCACTGGCCACCTTGCCATCAACCACAACACGACATCGAGTCCTTCTACTGGGTGGTCATGTATGCCACGCTTCGATGGTACAGCCCCGAGCTCGACGAAAAACTGATAAAGGAATGTTGTCACATTCTATTCGATGCCTCTTACTTTGAATTCGGTCAAGGAGATGGAAACGCATTGAAGTTCGTAGAGCTTTTGTCTGGTAAACGCCTCCGTAACCTCAGGCAGAAGACATTCTCGAGGAGTTGGCTCGACAAAGCAAAACTTGTGTGTGGACAATGGTTACTCTTGGAGACCCCTCCCAAGAATCCATTCGAAGAATTCGCGGAAACGTGGAAGGCGGTTTTCGCAGAGCGCGACCTCGTCTCTGTGAAGCGTCAAGACCGCTTGCCCCCTCGTAGTCGACCATCCCCCTTCGAGGCAATTTCGCTCTCTGTCACGGACGGCTTCACCTCAGCGCCAAGACCGATCCCACGAACTGTGAGCCTTCCTTCGCATTCACTCTCACCTGAAGTGAATCCCCCGGCCTGTGATGTTTGTTCTGTCCCGGAGAACTTCGAACCCGGCGATTTGAAGCGCTCCCGAGAGTGGACCGATGCGGAATACAACGGTCGTTGTATACAAAGGCCCAGGGTGCAGCGGTAGAGGGTGCGGATCATGAAGAGGGTTCACTCGCCACGGGATACTGAGCTTCGAAGTGGATGATATCGAGCACAGGATCGTTTCTCAAGGCGGGGGGAGGAATTACGATAATGGGAGAGTTCGTAGCAGTACTACAATGCGGTTACTAGAATACAATGAACTTATTACTATTCCTGATCATTGACCTTCCAGAGTGCTACCTCGAAGAGACAGACAAAACAAAAGGTCTCTTGATATCTAGTAGACTGATCGACAAGGACATAACAATGTTCACTATTGACGGTCTGCGTTCACGAGTCGGGCCTTCATACGCTTGCGGCGGTCATTACGTGCATGGTTGGGAGACTGAATCTGAATTCCACATGAGACTTGACTCGAAAACAGAACATCAGGAGATTGTCATTCACCCATCTCCGAACCATTCGCTATTCTTGGTCTGTCAGGCATCCTCACGGGTCATGTCTCTGCCACCTCAACTCGCTTCTACCCTTCAGCAACCAAATCATCCTGCAACACGAAGCTTGTCACTATCCCTGGCAAGGGCGGCCTGCCAATCTTGACAAGAACTCCTTTCGCCCTCAGGAAGAATGGGTCGATATTTGATCTCCACGACACGTACTCTTTGGCCCAATATCTCGAGCACAATCATGAAATCGAATTCGGGTATCTCACGTTTGTGCCGGATAACAGAGCCAAGAGATCAGCTTTCCAGGAGGGTTTGGTGGTAAAGCTCAAGCATAGACCTGGCACAGTGAGAGCGTTTGTCCTGAAATCGTATGTGCACAGCATTTTGGATATCAGCCTACAATGCCCTACATAGCAATATCGAAAATCGTGCGTAGAACTTTTGTATCCATCCAAGGCCTTCCGTTGAATCCTTACCACGAAGGCGCGGATACGATAAGGAAGCCGCGCACTTCCGACGTGATCTGTACTCATTTCTTGTACTTGTAACATTCGTGATGTACAAGCATCGGCAGAATGAGAGGTATCTTCAAAGATCCAGATTGTGGGTCTCGAAGTCATGCTTGGACACGCACACGTGATCGCGTTGTGCCAGTAGCGATCTTCATCTGAACCAGTTTGAACGTCGCAACGGCCGCCCAGTGGCCGCCCCCACCTGCTTGGTTGGAATTCTGTTCAACGTCGTGTCGCTGCTGTAAGGAACGCTACAAGGGTGTGAACAAAGGTCACTTCTCTCTGAAGGTTCGGAAAGCTTTGAATGCGCTCTGGCTTGGACTGATTCATCGACCATTCTGTTCAGGCAGGAGTTTCACTCGGTGGCTATAAAGTCTGAGGCGTGCGCATAGCAGCATCGTAGTCGACTAACAAAATAAGAACCCTCATTATTACAAGTAAGTATGAGGTTGAACATGCACAATTTGAGGGGACGTTAAATTTATCATAGAACATCATTATGCCAATGCTTACAACACAAACAACCGTGGAGGAGACAAGTCGGTGTCCCTCAGTCTCTTCCAATCAACCCACAAGTCCTCCTTTGGTCTCTCAACTGCCTGCAACCTCGACGATTACTGCCATCGATGTGAAACCGACTCCCTTGACCTCCGATGGTAGCAAGCTCTCGACATCACCGTGGCCCTTTCCTCAAGACAGAGAGCCAAGTTTGAAGGCTACACCAATAGCCTATAAGGCGACCAGCTCGGAGGCTGGTTTGGGCTCCCCACATTCTCCGGCACTCTATTCTCAATACGACGCGGAATTTCAAGATCACTGGATTGGTCCCATTGAACTGGATGACTTCCTGGACTTCTTACCAAAGGCAAAGGTTCGGATGCCGCGAGCCCCTCGGCATCTAATTGGTCTCCTTCGCAATGACGCATATTCAAAACAGAAACTGAATCTCATCCTTGTGCGTCCAGCAATCCTCATCTCCTTCTCACGGCTTCTGACCACTCAACCAGCAAGAGCAATTTGAGCTATACATTGGTGACAAATTCGAAATCGTACGCACAGAGGGCGATCCCTCCCTAACGCATGAACACCCCGATTTTCTCTTATATCCCAAAGGGATTGTACCTATTGCACCGGGTCGTGTGCTCCCTTCCCTGAAGAAGGCGGAGTTGCTCATCAAAGTCAAGCACTCCACATCGCACGATCCCTTCCAGGATTGGTCCCCAGAAACCTCTCCCGATGCATCCACCCTTCCCGACGAACCCTCACAAGCCCATCTCCAGTTCCTGAAGCCCCCCGCAGGCTACGAGCAACGTTCTAATAACCCACAGCACACTCGCGGTCAGCTCATTGCCTATGCAACAGAGGCGTGCGCAAGACAGCATCGCCAATTTTACTTCTCGATCCTGATATGCCAGCACCGTGCACGATTCATCCGTTGGGATCGATCTGGGGCTGTTGTTTCCGAGGACTTCGATTGTTCCTCTCGCAAGGGAATAGCACTCATGGGGAAGTTCCTTTGGCGTTTTACACACGCATCTCCTTCTAGCAGGGGATGGGACCCGACAGTTATGGTGTCCACACCAGAGGACGAGGCGGCCTTCTCATCGCACCCGTCCTTGCGGAAATGGCACGAGCAGGGATGTGTGGTCACACTTTTGGTGTGGGATGACGACAGAGGGGAGTATCGGTCTTTCCTCGTTTCGAGGCCTGTGATATCTCCTCGATCACTGACAGGCAGAGGGACACGCGGATACTGGGCACTTGACACCGTGACTCGACAAGTAGCCTTCATCAAGGATACTTGGATAACTGCTTTGGGAGTGCCGGAGTTAGAAGGAACCACGCTGAAGATACTTCGCAGCAAAGGCGTCAGGAATATCCCTGAATTCTACTGCCATGGGTATGTCCCCAACGATGATGGGGATTACCAATGTACGGAAGCCAACTGCTTCATAGAATACTGCCATCGAGAGGTACCTGGCTGCAAGATCATTGCATACGTTCACTATCGGTTGGTTTCCAAAACAGTTGGCCGCAATCTCATCGAGGCATCCGAATCATCGTCTGCCTTACTCAAAGCGACGAGTGATGCCTTCACAGGTGAGATTCTCCGCATCCTCAGATATGCTTTGTCTCATCATCTTCGACTGCAGCGCTCTCTGATGCATACCACAAGTGCGGTATCATGCATCGGGATGTGAGCATTGGAAATATTGTTGTCGACGAGAGTGGTACAGGGATCTTGATTGACTGGGAGTTGTCCTGCCACATCCCCCCGGAAGGTGGCGCTTGGACCCATGGTCGAGCTGTAAGTCGCCGTTGATTCACTGATATGGCCGAGGCTCACTTCGGGATGAAGGGGACATGGCGCTTCATGGCTGCCGAACTTCAAAGTCACCGGCCACCTTGCCACCACCCACAACACGACATCGAGTCCTTCTACTGGGTGATTATGTATGCCACACTTCGATGGTACAGCCCCGAGCTCGATGAGGAACTGATAAAGGAATGTTGTCACATTCTATTTGATGCCTGTAACTTCAACTACGGTCAAAAAGATGGAAACGGAGTGAAGATCGTAGAGATTTTGTCTGGTCAACACCTCCACGACCTCAGGCAGAAGACATTTTCGAGGAGTTGGCTCGACAAAGCAAAACTTGTGTGTGGACAATGGTTACTCTCGGAGACTCCTCCCAAGAATCCATTCGAAGAATTCGCGGAAACGTGGAAGGCGGTTTTCGCAGAGCGCGACCTCGTCTCTGTGAAGCGTCAAGACCGCTTGCCCCCTCGTAGTCGACCATCCCCCTTCGAGGCAATTTCGCTCTCTGTCACGGACAGCTTCACCTCAGCGCCAAGACCGATCCCACGAACTGTGAGCCTTTCGTTGCATTCACTCCCATCTGAAGTGGATCCCGCATCGCTTGCGGTCTGTGATGTTCGTTCTGTCCCTCAGAACTTTGAACCTGGTTATCTGAAGCGCGCCCGAGAGTGAAGTGATGTGGAATGCAACAACCGTTGTATACGAAGACGCAGGTTGCAACGGTAGAGAGGGTGCAATTCGTGAAGAGGGTCCTTTCTTTTGCTATGGGGTAATGAGGTTCGAAGTGGATGATTTCGATCACAGAATCGAATCTCAAGGGGACGTCTTGTAGCGTGGCTACAATGCGATTTATAGAATACAATGCACTTATTTTTTGTTCCTAATCGTCGATCTCCCAGAGTGCTACCTCGAGGAAACTAACAAGGTGTCTCCTAGCACCTCTAGTAGACTCGTCGACAAGGGTATAGCTTGAACAATGTTCAATATTGACATGTCGTTCGCACTCGAATTTGACTAGTCGACTCTTTGGACGATTGCTGCGGTCATTACACCGACGACAAGTTATTGAACGGTTATTTAAATCAACGTACATAACTTAGCGATTTCAGATCCAGCGTAGAACTCTTGCATCATTCACGTCGCTATTAAAACCTCCTTTCCACGAAAGGCTTTATCTTGGGCTCATAGAAGAGACTTGGTATTTGAAGACGTATTTCGCAAGTTCAAGAGCAGTGGAAATCAATTTTATATTCCCCAAGCCTAACTCATACCAACTGCACCTTCCGAACCGAAATCCAAGCAGTTGTGACGACGCCGCCAATTTCAAATGTGCTCGAGAGTCAAAAGAATCCGAACGCAAAAATAAGACGCGAAAATGTATTCTGTGATCGTCTACAATAATATACGATTTCGATTTCTCCGGCGTTCACAGTCCTTCTTCTCGATCTCGTTTCGTGAGTCAAAGGTGCCTGCGTAGGTAGTCACTGAGTCAAATAATCTGTATGTACTATGTCGACCCTCGATACCTTCCTCTTCCCGTTTACCATATACCTAGTACCTAGAGCTCATGCCCTGGCCTTACCCTTCCCTTTGAATAAGTTCAAAGATGGTCCAAGTTCGGAGTCACTGGATTTTGGGCTCGAGGTGGCAGGAGGCATGTGGTAATCATCGTCATCGTCATCATCGTCGTCTTCATCTTCATCTTCATCTTCACCCCATCTCCATCTTCATCTCCATCCCCATCTCCGTCTTCACCTTCGTCATCGTCATCGTCATCTTCATCTTCATCTTCTTCATCTCCACCTCCACCTCCATCTTCATCTCCTCCTCCATATCCACCTCCGTCTTCTCCTCCGGCTTCGGCTTCT
>JANAWD010000976.1:0-10835 GCA_027627245.1 Meripilus lineatus | reverse complement strand
TGTGCCGGGGGAGCAGCCGCATCAAGCAAATAGACGTCGACGTTTGATCGTAGCTTGGCTAAGAATCGGAAGGATGAGAGGTGGATTAGAGCGACGAGGGTTTCCTTTATTTGTTAATTCTCTTTCCCGATTTTCATTCCCGATGGTTGTTTAAGACCTTTTGTTCTGGTTCGAAACTTTTCTCTATTTTTGACTTCTATCAAAGTTTGGACATACAGCATGTATATAAGACTGAGGCTCGTGTTTCTGTAGAAATTTACGCCCGTTCCCTGCGAAACTCCCCCTCTCTTTGTGTGACTTAGCGAAACTCTCAAAAACGCTCCTCTTCCTCTACGTGATAAGTGATTCGAGAACCTGGACTCAAAGAGCTTCGGACTCCACCATACGACAATCTTGTAGATTGAATAACGTGTATACGGACTACGAGTGTTGGACTTAGTAGAATTTTTCCTTGTCGGCGTTTAGTTTCCTTATTCGCCCTTCATCATTCCTAGTGGCAGAGGCTCTGTCCTTGAGGTATAATCCCCGTTTAGGGTTCCTCTGGTTAACCCCTTCCACTCGTGTTTTGGTGAGTATTCGTTTCCGTGTATAGTTGTTCATTGTTCTATTCTAGGCACAATTACTCGTGGACGTCATCCCGTGTGACCCTCTTTGGTACTAGTGCCGACGACTTCCGACCTCACATCTCCTTGATTCTCTCAGAGTCACCCCGCGGCCACCATCACACCCACTCCATCTCGTTCTTTTTGTAGGACGAGACTCGAGCTCCGGTAGCTCGCATCCTCTTTCGTTCTTCTCCTTTCTTTTCGCGTGTGGTCCCACGACAAGTGGTGACCACCGCAGGGCGGAGGTATCCCGCTCGGCACCCTCGCGTTCTACTAGTTATTCTTGTCTCATTCTGGCTGCACCTATTCGACGACGAACTTCTTCTTATCACGGTTCGACTCGTACCTCATCCCCTCTTCCCGATCTAACCCAATCCGACACACCAACTCCAACAATTTCTACCATATCCCGTCCTTCTCGAGGAACAAGAGGTCGAGGTGGTAACGCCATCGCCTCATCATCTCGAAATCAGCCCGACACTCCTTCGTTGAACACGCGTAGTCATAGACGTGGTCATTCACTCGACGCTTCTATCGTTAAACAATATCCGCCTGTTCGAACTCGAAAATCTACAGCTCCTAATCCTACACAAAACCCCCATCCCAATCCTAATCCGACGATCGTCCCGAATCTTCTCAATATGGCCCATCCTGGTGGTGTAGCTCCTCCCCCGCCTGTCAATCCTGGTCCAATCCCCGCTCCGCCTCCTCCTCCACCTGTTAATATTTTCCGACTTCCCATGCCGCAACCTGGAATGCCGGGTGCTCCTCTTTTCGAAGGGAAGTACCCGTCTGATTTTTTAGACGTGTTTGAAACGACTGCTCGCAATGCCGGACATCAAGATCGCGAGCTACCTGGTATAGTACATCGATATTGCAAGAGTAGCGTAAGGGACGTGATCGTAAACGATCCCGTCTTCGCTGGACAAGATTGGCAAGCTGCTAGGAACCGATTCAAACTGTTGTACCAGTCGGGCGAATCCAAACTCAAGTCGTCGTTCGATAAACTTCGTAGCTACTGCAAGAAAGCCAAGAAGAAGAGGATGATTCGGGACGAAGAATCGTTGGATAAGTATCATCGGGGCTTTACAAGAAAGGCCGCCGATCTTGTTGCTTCAAATCATATCACCCAAAAGCAGCACGATTTGGCGTTTTACCAGGGTATTCCGGATTCTCTTCGCAAGAGGCTTCGAAGTCGGTTTGAACGCGCGGTACAAGGTACATTATCGTCTACTAATCCACCCAGTGTCGAGGACGCCCTTAGGATCGTAAGGAACCATTACGACTTGGACGATATCGACGCATTCTCGTCGGACTCGGATTCCGATGACTCAGATGATTCGGATGACAGCGACGATGAAGACTCTTCGGATGACGAGAAGAGAAAGAAAGGGAAGGAAAAAGCGAAGGAGAAAAAGCAAAAGGGGCAAGGGGAAATCGAAAGATAAGTCCTCCGATTCGTATCAGGACTCCCGAGATAAAGAATTGGCTGCAGTCAACGAAAAGTTGGACAAACTGTACATGTATGTCAATCCTTTCTTCCCGGGAGCACAACCACCACCCTGCTATGATCCCCCCACACGTTCCTCCTTCTTATCCCGTACCTACTCCTCCGCCGCCTGCTCCTCGCAGCCGGTCGTCCTTGGCGCCGCCGTCTTACCCCCAATCACTAATACCCCGTCGAATCGAATATCCCTCAAGGGGAAATAGGCATTGTATGGTGTGTGATGGCACCGAAGGTCCTTCTTTGGGACATATATTCGGTATTCGCAATTGCCCTGAGACCCCGAAGTTAGTAGATGAAGGCCTGGTTAAATATAACCGTCTGGGCAGACTTGTTAGACCTGATGGGTCTGAACTGCCTCGTGCTATGCCTGGATCTGGGGGATGGGCACAATTACTCCGTTCAGAACGATGGGCAAACGAACGAGCATCACAAAACAAAGGCCGTGATATCCCTCCTCATATCCCTCCCTCCTCGGCCCATATTGCTGAATGTAGTGGAGCGAGACTTTGTCTCGATGGAGAGATGGTTCTGAACGATAATTGTTTCGCTTACTTCGAGAGCGACTCGTCGAGTATGCCAGTTGTTTCAGGAAACCCGGTTCAAACCCGATCTCAAGCCAAGCAATCGCAAGCTCAAGAACCTTCTCGCATTCGTGTTGATGAAGTAGAACAGTCACGGCATCCTCATACTACTCGTCGACCTCCCGTTGTTCATCCTAGCAACACTGAGAAAGGTTGGTCGGACGCTCGAAAAGAGAAACGTCTGGATCGCGCCGAAGAACGTCAAGAAGCACAGCAACAGAAGAACAAACTGGCGGTTCGATTCTCTTCCGACATTCAAGATGAAACCTCTCTCGAACGTATTCAGGAAGCAGTACTCTCGACGAAAGTCACTCTCCCCCTCAAGGACATTCTCGGCATGTCCCCCGACCTCCAAAAACCCTTCGCTAGCTTCACGAAGACTCGTCGTGAAGTTCGTTCTACTAGTGCGACTTGTGAAGATGTCACAGAAGATCCTCCCTTGCCTCCCGATTCTCTAGGCAATAAGTACTCATTGGAACTAACTTACGACCAGGACAAGGAAGACCCAGTCGAAATTGTCAAGGCATACGCCAATGCCATCGCACCTGGTCCTCCTCGCTTTTATGCGATGTCTACGGGCGTTGTGGAAGGGTATTTCGGAGCGTCCAAAGCCACCTTCCTTGTGGACTGTGGTTCGGAACTCAACCTTATCTCGAACGACACTTTCGAAGGTTCGAACGTGGACTTAGACCCTGGAGGGAAGCGTTGGACCCTTCGAGGGATCAACGACGATCCCCCTGTTCGCCTTCTGGGTTGCTGCAAAGGGGCACCTATCGAGCTGAGTAACAAATTTTTTAACCATCACTTCTTTGTTACGCCCACTAGCCCCGGAGGTTTCGATGGAGTTTTGGGGCAACCCTGGCTCCATTGGTACTCTTCGAGGATTGATTTTGATCGATTCTCTTGTGATATGGAATTGTCACTCTGGCTGGATGGGAAAAAGCGCAACGGAGAGGACGAAGATTTGGTTATTCGGTTAACTGGTTCGAGGAAGAGCAGGATGGAACCTCACTTGGTTCATCCGGAGCCTCCCGCCCTTCGACATTTTTGATTGCGGGCACGTCAAATGAGCCCAACCGTCTGGTACGGGACGTGTTCGAGGGCCCAAGGCTCGGACGATCATTACTAGCACTATTGGGCGATTCTTCATGCATTGATACACTTACATTTGAGTCTATTTTACAGATATTACCTCCTACGTCTTACGATCACATCCTTCACACGCTAGCTTATACTCTCCCATCGTCCCCTTCTCCGTATCTATCTCCTTGGACATCTCGCATCTATAGCCCACATTACTATTCGCTACCTGTCAAGAAGTACAAACCTGTCCACCGGAAAGTTCGGCCGGTCCCGACCTACATGCCTAATCCGTCAGCGCAGAAGTTCAAGCCCATTCCAGTACCACATGCGACACCTCTTCCTTTTACTCCACCTTCTATTCAAGAATTCAACTACACCGAGCGTTTATCACAAGACAGACTATCAAGGATCCTAGATACAGTTCCTTCTGATTTCCTATCACCCATTGAACTCGATTTACTCGCCTTTGTTTTGTACCTCAGACAGGCCGCGCTCGCATGGACAGATGCTGAGCGAGGCACATTCAGCCCTGAATTCTTTCCCGACTACGAAATCCCCATAATCGAACATACCCCTTGGATCAAAGACCCCGTTCGCGTTCCGAAGGCGATCGAGGACGAAGTTCGTAGGATAATTCGCGAACAGGAACTCGCCGGGAAGTATCAATATTCGTCAGCAGCTTACCGTTCCCAGATGTTTCCCGTGCTCAAGAAGTCGGGAGCCATTCGCATGGTTCTCGAAGCACAGCCTCTTAATCAATACGTCATCCGGGATTCAGCTCTCCCCCCTCGAGTGGACGACTTCGCCGAAAATTTTATAGGCTGTCTCATTTACGGCCTTGCAGATCTGTTTTCGGGATTCGATGCTCGAAGACTCGCCGAATCTTCTCGAGATCTCACTACTTTCCACACAATCGAAGGTCCTCGGCGACTTACCGTCCTTCCTCAAGGGTATTGTAATTCGATCCCCGAGTTTCAGCGTTGCACTCGACATGTACTCGCAACGGAGATCCCCACTTACTCTGACGCTTTCATTGACGACGTCGGTGTCAAAGGGCCGACCTCAGATTACGATGGCGAAGAAGTCGCTCCAGGACTTAGACGGTTCGTTTACGAGTACGCAACGACGTTGAATCGTATACTTCTTAGGTTCGAAACCGCTGGCATTACCGCTTCTGGAACGAAGTTTGTTCTGGCAACACCGAAGCTCACGATCGTTGGAACCATCGTTTCGAAGGACGGGTGGAGTCTGGCGCATGGATTGGTCACGAAGATCTTGAATTGGCCATATTGCGAGAGTTTGACGGAAGTGCGAGGATTTTTGGGTACCGCGGGAGTTGGTAGGAAGTGGATTAAGGGTTATTCGATTATCGCTAAGCCCCTTACTTCGTTGTGTCGAAAAACTGACCTTCCTTTCGAATTTGGTCAAGAACAGAAGGACGCGATGGACCAGCTTAAGCAACTGGTCACCAGCGCGCCGGTACTCAAGAAAATCGATTATCACAAGGCCAAGCTCATCCGTCCTCCTCCCCGTTCTTCCGACGACGGCCTCGTTGTTCTCTCCGTCGACTCGTCGATTATCGGTTCTGGATGGATCCTCTTTCAATACTTCGTCAAGGACAAACATCCCACTATTTTCGGTTCATGCACTCACTCTGCCGCAGAATCTCGATACTCTCAGCCAAAGGTAGAGTTATATGGCGTTTTCAGAGCTATGAAAGAGCTCCGCCATCGGCTTTGGGGGTATCATTTCCGATTAGAGGTCGACGCTCAATATCTTGACAAGATGATCAAGACCCCCGATCTTCCTAACGCCCCAATGACTCGATGGATCTCTTATATTCAGCTTTTCGATTTCGAAGTCGTACACGTCCCTGCTTCAAAATTCAAAGGTCCTGACGGTCTTTCTCGCAAACGCCGATCCAGTCAAGATTCCCTCGACTCCGACGCCGAAGAATTTCTCGACGAATTCTTTGGGGATTCTCATCCTATTCCTATAAATACCTCAGCATTCGGTCTTTCCTTCTCACATCCTTATCCGACTTTTTCCCCATATCTCGAGGCGATCCTGGACGATATGTCTGGGAATGTCTTGGGATTGACTCTAGAGACCGACGAAGATGGCCGGTTTGTTCCATACACGCTCACCACTCTACAGAATAGCGATTCTCTTCGAGGACAAGTCGTTCAAGATGCTGTTTACCACGCCCTCCAAAACGGCATTCCCCTTCCCAGCTACTTTAATGGCAATATCAATCCTCATGGAACCCCCTTTTGGAAGGCCACCGAAGACACCAAATGGAGAGTGCATGAAACGCACTACGATTCCACCAATTGCGATGGATATAACCTCAAAGAATGCGGGTTTGGTGTAGGCCCGTCTGACGATGACCCTTCTCCTTTCCATTCTTCTTTCCTCCGTGTTCAGGATGACTCTTCGTACACGGGTACCGAGTTTTTCCATCGGAACTTCCCTATCGAATTCGCGCATGAATGCGTGCTCGGTGATGAGCTAATTTCTTTGCCATTTACAGAATACCGTTATATGTACATGTCCGTCCCAGCGGGTGGACAAGTACGCTCATACTCTCATTCACGAGGAGTATTTCCCTCGGTTTCTCATAGCGAGGACGGTTTCTCCCCAGGGGAAACATCTCATCAGGTGCGCACTGATTCCAGAATTTTCTACGATGATGTCCCAGTCCCGAAGGATGTTTCTGATATTCGCTGTGCGTCTCACGAGCACAAGACCCTTGGTTTAACCGAGGAGTCTATTCGCGATATCAGAAGATTCTATCAGACGGGGAATGTTCCTGAAGGTGTTAATGCTATTCCCAAAGCGAAACGGTCCTTCTTAAGGAAGACCAGACGCTTCATTTGGATTGACAACCGGCTCTGGTTGGTCAGTATTCGTCGAACTCCCAAACTAGTAGTGTTCGAGATCGGCGATCGTCGTATTATTATGTCTATGGCCCACAACGAAACCGGTCATCGGGGTCGCGACGCGACTTTCAAACACATTTATGATCGTTTCGTATGGCCACAGATGTACGATCAAATCGCGTACTTCGTGCGATCGTGCAACTCCTGCCAAATGTTCTCCAAATACCGTTCGTATGTTCCGTTGAACATTACGACTTCCCCTTCGGTCTGCCGACGTTTTAATTGTGATACGATTTTCATGCCTCGAGCAAAGGGGGTATGCACTACCTCTTACACGCTTCGGACGATCTCAGTAAATGGATAGAGGTTCTCGCGGCCCGTCGCAATGATGCAGCGACGTGGGCCAAGTTTATTTTCGAGTCTATCATCTGCCGTTTTGGTTATATAGCCATTCTTTCTTGCGACGGTGGATCCGAATTCAAATCGGTGACCCGCATTCTATTGGAACGATATGGTGTAGTCGTCATAGTCAGTTCTCCGCGTCATCCTGAAGGGAACGGCGGTGCGGAACGTGATGGTCAAACCATCAAGCGTGCCTTGATACGGATGGCCGGTGATAGACCCTCCAATTGGCCGAATCTATTGCATGCGGTCGCGTGGGCTATTCGTACTACTACCTCATCAGTTACAGGATACACTCCGTATTTCCTTTTGTTCGGACAAGACGCGGTTTTTCCGTTTGATCTCAGATTCAAGACCTGGACGATCGTCGACTACTCCAAAGTATTCGATTTCCTCACTCTTATCGTTGCTCGCGCCACCCACCTTCTCAATCACCGACTCACCATCGATTCTATCGTCAAACATCGACAAACACGAAACCGTCTTATTCGGGCTCGTGACTACGAAGAAGCCCACAAGAATCGTATTCGACGCGACGGATACCCGATTGGATCCATGGTCCTCAAGCATATTTCCCGCTCCTTACCGTCTTCGACTGGCCAACAATGGACCGGGCCCTATTTAATTCGGGAACGTCACGACTCAGGATCTTATGGCCTTTCCGAATTGGACGGCGCTGTCATTCGTGACCCTGTCGCTGCCAACCGTCTCAAACTTTTCCATCTCCGAGAAGACTTTCAATCTATGTCGCTTTATTCAGGACAATCAAAATGGCTTGGATATGTCGAACCTTGGTGGACTATTGGCGCAAAGATGAAACAGTCCTCTTGGGAACAAGTCAGAAATCAAGGCGTATTAGGGTATCTATACTGGGGACCAAGCAACCCAGACGAATACGATACGAACTTAGAGGAAGTTTTGGATGCCGCGATAGAGTTTAGGGCGTGGAGATAGAATTTTAGGGTTCAGGGAGGATCTCGAGGTCGAGATCGGTCGTTTGCCGTACTTGTAGTGGGGTAAGAGGGTCGAGGGAAAGGGTGATTGGGTGATAGGGTTAGGTTGAAGGAATTTTGTCGAGGTTCGGGCACGGCGCTATGGCCGAGGATTATTCCCAATGCGTACGCTTTCCATTTCGGGTTGTGTTTCCTTTTATATTCTCTTTCCTTTTCGGTCTTTTTCCTTTTTTATCATCTCTCTCTCTTTTCGGATTCACCTCCGCGCGTCTTTCCGAATATGGTTATGTTTCCTCATTGGTCTGCGATCCTTTGCCGCTGATTCTTTTTTTCTTTTTCTTTTTGTTCTGTCGTCTTTCCATGTTTCCTATTGACCCCTACATTCCATTTCTAGTATCCTTCTTTCCAGGATTGGGACGAGTAGCCCATTTCCTGCCCAAATCACTTGAACTCCTTCAATCATTTGAAGATTCGAGGCTGGGATCGCGACAAGCGTTCGACCGTCCGCGCTGTGCCGGGGGAGCAGCCGCATCAAGCAAATAGACGTCGACGTTTGATCGTAGCTTGGCTAAGAATCGGAGGATGAGAGGTGGATTAGAGCGACGAGGGTTTCCTTTATTTGTTAATTCTCTTTCCCGATTTTCATTCCCGATGGTTGTTTAAGACTTTTGTTCTGGTTCGAAACTTTTCTCTATTTTTGACTTCTATCAAAGTTTGGACATACAGCATGTATATAAGACTGAGGCTCGTGTTTCTGTAGAAATTTACGCCCGTTCCCTGCGAAACTCCCCCTCTCTTTGTGTGACTTAGCGAAACTCTCAAAAACGCTCCTCTTCCTCTACGTGATAAGTGATTCGAGAACCTGGACTCAAAGAGCTTCGGACTCCACCATACGACAATCTTGTAGATTGAATAACGTGTATACGGACTACGAGTGTTGGACTTAGTAGAATTTTTCCTTGTCGGTGTTTAGTTTCCTTATTCGCCCTTCATCATTCCTAGTGGCAGAGGCTCTGTCCTTGAGGTATAATCCCCGTTTAGGGTTCCTCTGGTTAACCCCTTCCACTCGTGTTTTGGTGAGTATTCGTTTCCGTGTATAGTTGTTCATTGTTCTATTCTAGGCACAATTACTCGTGGACGTCATCCCGTGTGACCCTCTTTGGTACTAGTGCCGACGACTTCCGACCTCACATCTCCTCGATTCTCTCAGAGTCACCCCGCGGCCACCATCACACCCACTCCATCTCGTTCTTTTTGTAGGACGAGACTCGAGCTCCGGTAGCTCGCATCCTCTTTCGTTCTTCTCCTTTCTTTTCGCGTGTGGTCCCACGACAATCAGTTACTTCGTTCCATGGCGCGTCAGAATACTGTTGTGTCGAGGCAAGGATTCGTAGAGGTACCTGTATTCATATTATTCTTGATATATATTCACTTATCACAATTTTCCCAGCACATTCGACAACCTTGATTTCGCATTCTCTGTATCGAGTCGAGGCCGATTATTCCACGAAAGGCCTGAGAGAGCAATCCTTTCATGCGTTGGAGGGGATCCTAGACGCACAAAGGGAACTTGTACTTGCCAATCCGGTTGTATATCGACCCATACTCCTTGACACCCTTGGCCGCATGGCTGATGGCAAGAAGTCCTTCGGGAATACTGAAGAAGCCATCAAATACGCTACCGAGGTATTGGAGATATGCCAGCAGCTCGACAAACAGAGTCTGCTCGACTACACTCCCCAGCTTGCAGAGGTCCTCGACAGGATGGCTATATTTCTCCACGAAGTTGGACGATCCAAAGGAGCCATGAAGTATCATCGGGAGGCAGTCAAAACGGGGAAACCCGTGGCCTGGCACAACTTTGAGAAATTTGCTCTCGGATTTGCAGAAACACTAGAACATATATCCCTTCTTCTTTTCGATAAACATTGCCATTCAAAGGGCAAGGAGCGTATTGGCGGGTTTGCGGGACATCTTCCAGGGGAGTTTACGGAATATCGATATGAGGCAAAGGGCGTGAGGCGAGGACTTGCCACTCGAGACGACAATAAACATACTTATCCTCTTGCACAAACCCTAGACAAACGCACAGGTCGCACTTCCCAACATGCCGATTTCGTAGCCTTCAAATCTCGAAGTAAGGCAGTGGTCCATTGGGAAAAGCTCGCTGCTCAGGACTCTCACAAATACTCTCCTTACCTGTTAAGGGCCTTGGAAGAACTCGCCAACTGGGCTTCTCAGAACCGACTTCATACAGAAGCCATAGATCGTCGACGCCAGGTAGTCGACATCTGTCAAGGGCTTGCTGTCCAGGATGCCATCACATATACCGTGCCCCTTATTCTTGCCCTCCATGAGCTGGCCAACACGGTCTACCTGCATAACGGCCCCAAAGCAGCTGTCAAATGTTGCCTCGAGGCAGTGGACTATTGGCGAAAGCTTGCTTCCCAAGACGCTGCCAAATACTCCCTTCTTCTTGCACAAGCCTTGGAAGAATTGGCTTCCTGGGCTTCCAAGAGCGACTTGGTCACAGAAGCCATAGATTGTCGACGGGAGGTAGTCGACATCTGGCAAGCGCTTGCTGCTCAGGATGTCGAGCCTCTTGTACTCGGCCTCCACGAGATGGCAACTACATTCTTGCAACATCGCAATCCTGCTAAGGCTGCCAAGTGTCGACTCGAGGCAGTGGACTGTTTGCGGAAATTTGCTACTTCAGACGCTGATAAATACACTCCCCGCCTTGTACAAGCCTTGGAGGAGATGGCAGACTGGGCTTCTGAAAACCAACTCGTCACAGAAGCCATAGATTGTCGACAGGAGGT
>JANAWD010000975.1:0-10859 GCA_027627245.1 Meripilus lineatus | reverse complement strand
GACCTGGGGACGTGGTGTAGGCGGCGCCCTGTTGATGAACAACTGACAAAGTGCTGGAGCTCACGGTCAATGATGAGACGGGTGTATCACCAATGTCCCTTCCCCTTCTTTCACAGTTTGCTGCGCTGCACTGGTAAGACAATTTACTTACGGCTCATCCAATCTATGCACTCATTGTTTTTACCTTATAGGATATCTTGCAAATTAATACGCCCATAGGAAGCCACGGTGTTGTCTCTGCCTCAAATACCCTGGTAAGTAGCAGTGTCATGCGGCAGACTATCAATGCTCACGGCACAAATTCACAATCCCATAGCATTATAGTGATGTGAGCACAATTGAAAGTGGGGTGGCCAACCCTCTTTCAATTACACCTACATTACTTCCTCTGTAGCGTATAAAATAGATTCTTTGCCTAATAGATATCCTTCTTTTGTGTACATTCCAATGTCGCCATTTTATTTTCATCCAGCCTTTGAGCGCCTAATTGCCCGAATGAGTGAATTCTGCTGCAATCCTATCAGAGCCGGTTAGCAACAGGCAGCAGGTGTCTCCTTTGTATTCTCTCTATTCAATTCACATCCCAGCCATGGCGAATTGCAGCCTTGCACTCATGCGTCTTATGGTACAAGTAGAGACATGAGACGATCACCTGCTGAGCCTTCTGCAGATGTGTATCTTTCTTGCTACAAAATGATGTTGGACGCCGTGATAACTCAGGAACTGTCATTTTGGAAGTAAGACCATATACATTCTATAAGACAACGCGCGGGCAAGACATTGTCTTTCCTACAAGCAAATAACTTCCAATTGCTATTCACATCATGTAATAGCACGGTAGATCTCAACCGTAGACATTCGTCAGTTTGGGCCCAAAGAATTTCAGTGAAGGGCAACGTAACCACCCACATTTGATTGATGGCATGCTAGGCTTCTCTCATCGGTTCTTTGGATGACGAGGTTCGGGCATTCGTCGTACAAGAACGAAGCTTGAGATATATGCAATGAGAGCGGCGACCATTCCAAGGTATCCTGTTTCCTGATGGTGAAAAGAATGCCACATAACGATCCACATCAAGCACTGACATTGCCTTCGTGAAGCTACACAGCACTGCAATTGCCGGCTGCGACACCACAATCCACCCATCTTCCAGAAATAGAGGAACCTCTTGAGGTACCGATGTTCCTTGTAACTCCATTTATCCAAACATCTCGCAGTTGGTCTTCATATCCAGGTGATAGCAATGGGCTTGCCGACGATTAGGAAGGTTGGAAGACGGTGGATGGGGAGCTCAAGTACACCAGAGTCCTCCGAGAACGAGTGAACTCACCATCTATTCGAGATCCTCCCTATTCTCCCTCATCTCTTCCCAAAGTCTTCCAACCCCCATCTGCCGACTCAATCCCTCTCTCCCTCGTCGTCTTCTGAAACGATGGTAGCTGCCATGATGTCGAGGATGTCGTAGCTGTTATGGATTCTTCACGGTCAGCCTTCCCAGTCACATCCCCTCCACATGTTATTGACATCATAACGAGGACGCACTACCTGTAATACAAGGTGCATCAGCACGTACCTTCTGAACAACTAAGCAGAACCCACCGGGCCTTCTCTGTCTGTCGTGTTCATATCAATCTCATATCGGCTTACAACTATAGACAGTGTCGCTACGACCGAGTTCAAGGAGCAGGATGAGGTCAGTATCCGTTTGACTTGTAAGCATGCTCCCCCAATGGCAGGCGGTGGCTTAACGCAGCATTCAAAATGATACGCACGCCACAACCCCAGAGTCCCTTTAACCCTTCCTCTTCACCGCCTCATCTCCTACCATTCTACGGATCTCTCTACATGTTCTATCTGGCCATTCTAGAAATGCCAAAAATACCAGGTGAGATCTTCTTTGTCAATCAACGAATGTCCACTCACCCGAGACAGAGCGCCTGCTGTGGCCAAGGGACTGGGGTCTCGGAAGACGGAAAGAGATACCGCAAGGGAGAAGTCAACAATAGGGCAATACGAGCAAAGGAGGGAGGAAAACTCACAATGTATCCGAAATGCTCACTAACCTAAATGGTTTGCCCGGCCGTTGTTCAATCCCGCCCACCACCACTCCCTCTCTTCCACACCTAAGCCTCCAAAGCTACATTTACCGTGCAATCTACCTGCCCTACCTCAAACCGACCAGATGAGTTTATGTCAGTGTGCACGAGCGATCTGAATACTCACACGAGCACCAGGGCTGAGGTCACCAAGGCACATGTCAAGGAGATTATCGAGAATATTGAGCATTTTCGGAGGCGATGGACAACACGGTTTTCATGGGATTGTGGTGAGTTACGTTGTTGTTTGATGATGTCCTGTCAGTCACCAATCGTGACCCCAGCCATCATCCTCTGTCGCCAATCATCGTTGCGACTTCGATGTTCCCCTTTCTGCCGTGATACTTGGTCTTGCTCCCAATACCAAGAGCTCAATGTAAGTCGTTCAGGCAATCTCAACGAGTGCAGACAAGTTTTACACAAGCTCGGGGCTGACGCCAGGCCAGGCCAGAGTTGTTGGAAAACCTGGGATCGAGGGTGGCCTGTATTCTTCTATTCTTTCTATTCAATTCATGCTACGTCTCGTGCAGCACAATGACAGATCACGATACACTCGCTTTTGAGTCCCTCAGCCCAATAGGAGATCTGATCCTCCTCCATCAGAACTCCCCTGCTTGCTACGTGGACGGCGTCACAACACTAGAAAAGCTACAGAACGTGTACACGAGGACCCAGCACAACACTTGGACCGCGGTTCATTGATGTCCTGGACCAGATATTATCAACACGCCGCTCTGCATCGAGAGAGCTGGATGACAGCGCGAGAAAAGCAAGCCCCACCTTTTGAGCAAATTCAATAGGGTTCTACGATAGTAGACGTTGGTGCCATCCCTTAGGTGGTGCTATCCCAGACACAGTTGAGATCTTCTGGCTCACTGACCCAATCAAGCAAACCATCTTTCCCACTTTGAAATAGTGACACCAATACCCATAAGTGAACGGGTGGCAGGCACTGAGCGCAACAACCCGCACTCACACACGCCCTTTGTCACATTGGCGAACCACATCCTCTGTGACGGCATTCATAGTCCCAAGTTGATTGTCCCTCCACCAGACGTCCCATGCACAACCTCTTTGATCATTGAATTTGGCGGACCTCATCACAAGATCAAACGATTCAACCGGCATCTCCTTCACAAACCCTGGACTCACTTGAGAGTCAGGGACTGACGTCACGGAGAAACTAGGACCATTGGAGGACCATTAGAGATTGAACAAAGCGAGATGTCAAAATTAGTACAAGATGTACATTGATGGGAGAACCTTTTGGTGGAACGCATGTGCTGAGTATTGCTGCATTGCCAATCCGCCCCAATACGTCATTGACTTCACTCCTTCTGCTCATTTACTCATGTGTCTCCCTATCCCGGCTTCTAGGGATGCTTTACCAACCGACACCCATGCATTATCGCATCAGTAGGTGCATCTTTCATCTAGACACAATTACCAGTTGAATGCACGCAAATTTGGGATGCCCGTTTAACCATGACATTTGGTTCATCATTTGTCTACCAAGCATCGGATTACTCCCATTAACAATCATTACTTAGGGTAGGATTCGTTCAGGGTATGGGAGTTGAGGGATTTGGATCACTCGTGTATTCTGAGCATCAATGAAGGTACTGCACAACTTCTAGGGGCGACTGCAGGCATCCAGGGTTAGCTTTACCGGCCCCAATGTCGGCGACGGCCTGCACAGAATTGGGGAGAATTATTGAGGTTTTGTCCGCCTTCTAGGGTAGCAGCTTGAGCTTCATCCAACACCCCTGCTATCCCTATGATATTGGACCGTACAAATACTATGAAGCCCATACTATTCATTCATTACAAGTTTTACACAGCGGCCATCAATCAGCCTCCCTCCTCCGTTGCCTCTCCAACTTGCATACTACAGGTTCCGTGTTTGTTGCGCCCTTCAAGCACTCACAGCTTTCGACATCAGCATTCCCTCCACCTCCCAGACTTCCGGCAACCATGCAATCAAAAACTCCCCCGATTACAGTCAAATTTTCCGCGATTCAGATGAGGTCTCGCCGGTCAATTCAGTCCATTTCGGGCACCCCTGGATCAGACGTCTCAGCCCTCCCAGACCACCTTGAAACGTGACACTTGCTTCTCAGACACTGTCAATACCAGCGTACCAGTTCAACAGCGTTATCTACCACCTTGGACGCTGATAAATTCTCATAGGCTACAGATTCTGCCCACTGGGTAGTCGTGAGCGCATGGTCATCCACAATCAGGCTAACATACCACGGGCATCGGCATTCCCACTCTGGCACAGGCAAGCTCAGCGCGTGCCATAGTGACTTTGGGGGTGTTCTAGCAAGGTGGATGTCGGTGGTAACCTGCGGACGGTTGGGACAACAACAATTTGAGTGAAGCGCGAGGTAAAGTTAGTTGCGAGGTTAGTTTATCTCGCTCTCTTCACCAGGAGGTTGGAGCGCTCACCCTACAAGCATAGCAGGTACCTCAGAGTTCGCAGCATAAGCAAACACGGTTTAAAAATCGACATAGCAGGGATTAGGGGATAAGTTGAACACAGGAGGTGATTGCACCTTGGAGCGCACGTGTTCCACGGGTTTATGATACCAGGTTCCGTCAGGATGGAAGCAGAATGCGATCAATTGACAATGCAGCCGTGTCTTCTTGCTGGGTCAGGAGGATGGACACTTAGCGAGTCATAATGTATGCATAAATCCATTTCAGAGCAGAGACAACTCACCGTGCATCTGACACACTCTCCTTCGTCCGTCAAAAGCAGGTTTGACCTCTTCTCTTGATGAGGAGCGTTGAACGCTCGGATGGCGTACTACAACACAACGGCGGGAACAAGAAGCCTGACAATGACCGAAAGCCTGCCCAATCTACCATAACATCAGAGATAACATCAGCCCAGAGGGTCGTTTTGACTTACCTCAGTAAAGTCCTCGTGACCAGGATGAACTCCATTACTTTGTGGGTCTGGGGATGCCTTGCCGTGTCGGGAGGAAGGAGATGAAGTTGGCATGGAGTTACACAGGTGGAAAACGACAAAGGGTGTCGTAAAGTATGCAACAATTCTTTGCAAAGTTGAAGTAACTCACCATCTATCCCATATACTTCCCATCATCCTTCAACCCTTCGTAGCCCTTCCATCGCTTCCCAATGTCCTCCTACTCATCTCACCGTCCTACAACTCAATCCCTCCATCCCTATCCCACGTGTTGCAACACGTTCACTGCTTTCATGTTCACCGTCCCGTAGCCGGTTTGCATTCTTCATGGTGGGCTTCTCCCAATCAATCCATCCACACGTTACTGATGTTGTACGTCTTCGAAATCCGAGGCAGGGACGCGAAGGTGGCGAAGAAGGAGATTGGGACGCAGATTGGGTCACGACAAGGGAGACGAGCAATCACCGTGAACGGGTGGGTCCGTACGGCTGCAATATCTATCATTCAAACGAGGGTCAGTGAATACATTCTTCCACAGTGAACCAAACGTACCTCGACCTTTTTGTGGACCATGTTCACATCAATGAGATGTTGTGAGTCAAGGGTGACGAGGACGACGAGGTACAGTCTACACGAAGCGAACAGTGAGTCGCCAATGATAGACGAGCGCTTACCGCAGTGTTGAAAATGACGCGTCCTTTCCTAACCCCCAAGTCCGTTCTCTATCAACAACCACTACCGTTCCCTCTCCTGTGTCGACCCCTGCACCTTCAAGCACTTCGCTGCTCTGTCTTTTCACCCAAACCCCCAACAAATCAGGTAAGCAATTTACGTTTTCCAATCAAGTTAATCTGGACTCACCTGAGAGTTAGGGGCTGACGTCACGGACAGCAAGGACGGCAACATGTATCCAGAACGGAAGAATCTGGGAAAGGCAGTGCATGCTGAGTTATTCTTTGTTGTCAGACACTCCGACACTCACAGTGATATATCCCTTCTAGCTACCTTCAGCCTCAATCGCTATATATTCCTTTCCTCTCTTCTCGGGCTTCCTTCGGTTTTGCCCAAACCCGAATCAACACAGGTGAGATTATCTCATTGTATAACTAAGTTAATCCCCACTCACCCAAGGCTTAGCGGCTCACGGCAGCAAGGACAACCCAGAACACGCAATTGTGAGAAGAGAGGGTTTCACTTAGAAGGACGGAAGTTTCTGTGGGATGTAGCGCATGCTGAGTATATCCTTGCTGCCAAATGCACCCACGCTCACGTCCATACCATCATTCTGCAGCCATATTTACGTTTGATTGGTGCATAATCCACGGCTCGTCTGCAGCTTGCCGTGGACGCTGCACCACTCAAATCTCGCATTGGTGCGTGCTTTTCTCTCTCTCACAGACTTCTGACACTCTCTGTAATAGCACGTTAGTCTGTCTTGGGTTCTGGGGGCTATGTCACATGCCACGACGTAGGGCCCGTCACTTGCCATGACGTAGGGCCCGTCACTTGCCATGACGTAGGGCACGTTGCTGGGGTTCGTTTCTACAACCCCACCCTCTGCCTAACCCCGAACCGTCCCCAGTGTGGTGAACTGGGGACGTGGTCAAGGCGGCTCCTGTTGATGACAAAATGGCAAAGTGCTGGAGCCCACGGTCATTGATGAGACAGGTGTATCACCAACCCTCTCTAGGTTAGGCTTAGCAATGTCTCTCTAGTGCATACAACGGTGAGATCTCCTTGCCTTCCCAAAACTGGCCCTTCTTCCACTTATAACCATTCCTTGCGCTGCACTGGTAATCCGTTCACTCACTGTCTTTCCCTTGCAGGAAACCTAGCAAATCAACATGACCATGAAATCATGGCATTCGGTCTATATCACATACCCTGGTAAGTAGCAGTGTAATGTGGCACACTACCCATGCTCACGCTACAAATTCACATTCCCATAGTATTATAGTGATGTGAGCGCAATTGACAGTGGGGTGGCCAACCCTCTCTCAATTACGCCTACATTACTTTCTTTGTAGCATACAAAATAGATAGTTTACCTAGGAATATACTTCTTTTGTGTACATTCCAATTTTCGCATGTCATTTTCATCCGGCTTTTGGGCGTCTAATTTCCCAATGAGTGATTTCTGCCGCAATCCTATCAGAGCCGGTCCGCAACAGGCTGCAGGTGTTCTCCTTTGTATTCTTTCTATTCAATTCAGACATATTCGTGGCACTCTTCCCAATTTGAGGGCATGCTGCATGACGCCCCTACTGAGAGGCGTTGTTCGTGTGACATTACAGGGCTGAGCTACCTCCTAGCGTTGTCCAAGAGCATGGGAACAATCGCCATGTTGACGCTTGCGAGCACGTCCTGTGCTGAGGAGTGATCATGGTTGGGCAAGATGAACACTATCTTGTACAAGACAGTGATCCGGCAAATGCAGGATAAATCCTTCAGGTATAAACTCAGGTCTCTTTTGCAATGGTGAATCATCGGAGGATGCACACAGTCATGAGGAGCCACAGGCGGTAGGGGGAGGGTCATAAACAGCATTCCTGGTAACATTGGACACGATACCTACCAGGCAGACAGAGTAGAATGACGGAGTAGGATGACGGAGTAGGATGACGGAGTAGGACGACGGAGTCAGGGTGAATGTTTGCTCACCGCAATGTTGAAATCCTCCATTGGTACCTGCCACTCTCAAGTTCATTCCTCTCTCTCGTTTACCACTGCATTCCCCCTCTGAGTAACTCTTATCTCTTATTTATCCTTCAGCCGTCTTTATTTTCTAAATATCGAGCACGTCAGGTCAGTTTATCACCGTGTACATAAGTGATATGAGCAATTACCAATGCATCGCTGCTGAGGTTCCTCATTCGATAGGACGCCAAAGTAGAGGATGACATACATGCCTAGGAAGAAATCCGTCAAATGAGTAACTCTTTCATGCGATTTGTGCCCGACTCACTGTCATAACGAAGCACCTTTCGGCAACATTCTTCGAACCCATTAAGCTTTCAGTCACCATGTTGCTGATGGCAAGCGTCATGTCGGAGATAGGTGTTGACCAGCAGAAGGGTGAAATGCAAGCAAACAATGACAATACGGACTCACAGTGTTCAGCGTATGTGGAGAACACAGTAGGAAAATGCTAGGAGAGTAACGTCAGGTTGGCAAGTGACAGAGATGGAACGAAGTAGATGGAGAAACAAAGGTCAATGAGTCCTTTTAAGAGAAGACTAAACTCACCATTAATACGAAATACTTTCCCTGATCTTTCAACTCTTCTCAATACCCTCTACCCCTTTCTGATGTTTTCCAATTCATCTCACTATCTCCAAATGCGATCAATCAATTCCTTCCATCCCCTTATCTTTCCCTGGTCTTCCCTTGTGTTCGAGAAATATTTTCTGGTACTGGCCTGGTATTTATTGATTGTAGAAGTGCTGATGACGTAGATTGAGCAACATCCCCGACAGACGGAGACCTCGACCAGGAGAAGAGGAGAAAACGGATGGTACTAGTAAGGATCAAAACATTTGAGGTGATCCGAATGTTGAAGGGAACTCATTGCCGTGGGCCAGAAGTCTGTCGACTGTGAAGGGAGATGAGCAGGCAGCAGCGTTCTACGTTGAAATTTCGTGGAAGGAGGCGGACGAATATGTCCGAGTCATTGTGGCACATACTCAGGCGCTTATGAGTTACTTTGACGATTCCTTCACCATTCACACTCATCCTTCCCCTCACTTCCCACAGCCTCTTCCTCCTACTTGTCCAATGGATGACACGTCTTGTATTTCTGGGCAACCTGTCGTAACCAAAGACAAATGCGATGACCACACTGGTGTAAGTTCTATTGGCTTCTTGTTGCCGACATATCCAGTGACGTGTACACCCACAGATCCCTTCCCTGACAAAAGCAGATATACTAACACGGTGTCTCTTACCACAGTTTTATAAACTGGCAAGTTATCAGTCAACTACAGTAGTTATCTCACTGATATCCGACAGAAGGTTTCTAAGGTGCATGGTGCAAGAGATGTAAGTTAATATATGATTTGACGAATACCTCCTCCTCTGATTATAGTACAGGATCCCCCGTCTCTTATTAGGGCCAAGGCCCTTCAGTGCCAACTGAGAAGGACATCGCACTTGGACGACAACTACCGGCGGGAAATTCAGGAGCTATTCGAACGTGAGCACCGTCAGGGCTTGCTATCAAGACTCGATAAAGATGGCAGTGAAGAATGAGTGGGACAGAGTCAAGATGGGCATTTTAAGCTGGCGGAACATATGTATGACTTGTAGAGGCAGCACATTGGTCTGCGGTGGGTCCCTTCGTTATTGGCAGATATGCGGGGAACATGGACCAGTGCCTTGCTATTTCTTAGACACTTTACGCAGCGACATCAAGTACCATACTCATCAGCATTTACATTCACATTATTACATGAAATGGATGTAACCCTCGAAGTCCTCCGATATCAATTCGCAGAAATGTAGCTTCTGAATGTCTAGGTTGTTCACCAATCCCCTCACCACACCTTGTTTTTTGCTATCTCCATCGCACACGTTCAGCTATGATACCTTTCCTCTGCCCAACAAGACCCAGGTCTCGTGACGAAGGTCTGGGTCTCATTCCCTTGTGTTTAGGGTATCGTCGCAAGTATGGCGTGCTTCCATGCGTGCCTATGCTGCAATAAATTTTCTTCTGGTGCGTCTCTCCTTCCTTCCTTCTTCTCTTTCTTCCCACCCACCTCTTTCCTTCTCAGGATCCTTATCCCCGCCAACGTAAACAATCCCTGCGCTAACTCTGCCTTACTCATGGCTGATTCTTCCACCACTGGATCTGGCCCCGCAATCGCACCGGGAACCAACTCTTCTCCTCCCCCTGGAGCTGGAGAAAACGGTGGTAAGACATCGGCTGCAGAGTTGTTTGATGATGAACGTATCAACAGCGATGTAAGTTTTTATTGGTATACGTTTTAAACAGCCAACTTACACTACGCAAAGGGTGAGGGGGACGGCATCAACCAGTTCATAGACGAAGCCGTCCAAGACATTCCTCCCAAGGTCTTGAGGACCAATAACCCCACCAAGGAGCTTCACCTCCTGGAGAAGATGTTTGTTCTTCCAGAGCAGACGGAAGAAATGATATCTAACCGGGACTTCCAACTGGTATGTATTCATTCTTCCCAGTCAAGTGACATTTCCCTTATTTGTTTCACAGATGCTTCCTATTGCAAACAAGAAATCCGCTCTTGGACGTACCACCCATCAATTCAGTAGCCTTGTAAGTTCTATCTAACTCTTTCTATATGGGATCTATTCTAATGGCGTCTTATCCTCAGGCGCGGAAGATCAAGTCCGCTAAGCAGGTATTTTCTTTTTCTTATTATTCTATAAACACTGTTGAGTCTCTATCTACAGAACGAGAAGGCTCAGCTTCGTGCCAAGCAACACCTGATGGAGATACAGGAGATCTCTCGTGTTGAGGACCTCTGGCGAGGCTTTACTGTGTCTACTCACGCAGCTGAGGTTGCTGAGAAGGGCTCGTCTGATGCTGCCCTCGACGTGGAAGCTATGGCCGCCGCTATCAAGAAACAGGTTCATGGTATCAAGGACCCAATTCGTCGCCGCCCTCCTGCAGGTGCTTCTCGGACCAATGAGAAGCAAAAAATTGGGCAAGCTGTCGCTCTGCGTGCATCAGAGTTCGCCGTCTTGCTGCATGGTTTGAAAGGTCAAGTGCCAGTTAAGCGGCAAATGTCAGCGGCAGAAAGGTAGCTTCCCTTGCCTTCTTGTTTGTATCTGATCACTTACTTTGCACTTC
>JANAWD010000974.1:0-10911 GCA_027627245.1 Meripilus lineatus | reverse complement strand
TCTTTTGTCTGTCCCCTTTCCGACGTTCTCCGACCATCGCGCCACACCCTCTCCCCCCAATCTCTCTCTCTTTGTCACTTTCCGCTGTCTGGTGTTCACCCCTACCGGCCGCACCCTGTCCAATGACTTAGTCCTACTCCCTATCTCCTCATTCACCCCATTCACGCCTGAATGGGCTTATTTCCGGCACTCTGGTCTTCAAGTTCAGATGGGTGAGGGCGGGTTTTTGTGCACTTGAGTTGGCATGGTCACTATACAAGGTACACCCCAGCCTCATCATGATACCTTCTCTCACAGATATTGTTCACGCCCTCTCATCAGGCCATCACTGTGTTCATGTATGGGCCATGTCACCGCCATCATAGACCTGATCACTCATTCCTCCTCCACTCCCCGGTTGCCCTGCTTCTCTCCTTCATGATGACATTTTCCTCCGCCTCCCATGTTTTGCTCCTTGCTCAGGTGGTAACCTGGTAGTTTCTCATTTTGATTATGATTTAATATCTTCCTTATTGTGGTAGATAGATATGAAGGAATATCATCATGATCTGTTCTTTTTTTATGAGTTATCACTGTATTGCAATCTACTTTGCTTATGGATTGCTGAAATGCTGACTGCTGCTAACATATAACATCTTTTGTTGGTATGCCTGAGTTCTGGTATTCTGAATTGAACTGGCTTCTGGAACACTGAGTATCTGGGTCTGGGTTCCCTGAACTTCAATGGAACACCCTGGAATCCAAGGTTGAACTCTGGACCCTTGACTCAAACTGAACACAACTGGACCTTACTGAAACTCACTGGATTGTGGGTTCAGTGAAATCCAGTATGGTTTAGTTTAATCCAGTGGAAAACCCTTTTGCTGATGCTTAGTTGTTCTTCTAGAGACCGGGAATATGTTGATCATGACGTTGGCCCATGCTCAAATTTCTGGAAATGGAACCCTGATTAACCGACATGTAGGTACCATTTACATCGTTGATCCAGCATCTCACCCTCCTCCAGTATGAGCTTTTGAAGAGTTGGGGCAACTATTTGGTTGGTAACCTGTTTACAAACCAGTAAGCACCAGACTACGTTTGATGATTCGAATCAGCCTTGAAAATAATGTCTGTAAGGACCAATGCCGACAGTGAGACATCAACGGGCAATACCAACTTGATCATCAAGGGGGTCATCGGCATCGCTGCCATGGCGCAAATCAGCAAAGCATTGAACCACCTTACTGATGCACAATACTACTTGGTAGGTGTCAAGCCAGCACTTGGTTTTTGAGTAAACCTTACATAGTAGATAGAACCAATCGTCGGTATTCTCTGCCCAGTGGCGATCTTCTGCCTTGTCTTCGGATAAGTCGCATATTCTCGCGAACTTCGGTGACAGTGGGGACTTGTGGTCTCTCATGTACAATTTGTATGCCAACAAACTGCTCGGGACGAAGGTCGTCGGCGACGATGTGGGTTCTCCACTTACGAATGGAAACTGTTCCCCTGACGATTTGGTAGATCTACCAACTCCTGACTAATTATCTCAAGAACAATGTTACGATCGGTATCCTCCTTATACTGTCGAATGCGTTGACATTACCTCACATATTCTTAGGACCCAACGGTTTCCCGGTTGACAGTTCATCGATACAGACGACAAATGCGGGTATGGATTTTCTTATATACAGTCCTTTCTTGTATTGATCATTCAATTCCAGTTTGGACACTCTTTACCGCGGCTATCGTGAATGATACAGTTGTTCGCGACCTCCTCATCAATCCTGTTTGGGATCGCGCTGCCAATTCATCCAGCTCATTCTTCCCACCAACCTATAGGTTTGATCCAAACAGCGCCACTGTCTCCGGGCAATCAAGGTATGACAACTCAGTTGCCGAGGGTAGTTCGATCTCACTCGCATTCTGATTTAGTCCGGCTATGGGTGGCATGTATTCTATTCTCGTGTTGACGTGAGCGAATCGGATCGACTCTTTCCTGTGTACCGGTGAAGACTCAACACAATCTCATCAGCGTCCCGCACAAAGAAATCGTCGTTCCTTCCCTGCCACAGATTAATCAAGAAGCGCAGAAGAAAAGCGTGGTCGGTCCTGCCGTTGGTGGTACGATCGGCGGTCTTGGTATCGCAATTCTTGGGGCGTTTCTGTGGCGACGGGGAGCCCGAAGACTCAATGTCAACTCGCATACGCCAAATGGCATTCAGGAAGCGAGAATTGCAGAGCCATTCCCAATTCCGTACGATTACAACCCTTATCAAGATCAGCAACAATGCAGCCCATACCGGGACCAGCAGCAGCAACAGCAACATGGCCTATCATCCCAAGTAACCCGAGCAGAGCCCTCGCAGTCACCACTTGCATTGCCTCAAACTGGCGTCATCTTGTCATCAAAAGCCCGCGCGGCAGCTAGATACCTGCTACAGCGCTCGCTTCCTAGTAACATATCGAGTGGACCTGCAACCACGAGCACTGCCCCTGCGTCAGGGCGTGAACCTCCTTTGGAGGCATCAGGTCCTAGTGTTGCTCCGGTTTCCCCTTCACAGGTGGAGGGTCTCCGAGCGGAGGTGGAGAACCTTAGACGAGTTATACAGGAGATGAGGGCCGAACGATTGGAGGCGCCTCCGAGTTACCGTGATACCTAGTCACAAAGTACTACGCTGTGAGGACCGCGTCCGAAAGAGGGAGGTCGGCGATTCGCGAGACTTCCCGATTAGGAAGGAGCGCGGTAACACAGGGAGTTTCGGGGAGAAAATGAGAAGTCTTCGAGTCGGGCGAGTGTAAGTGAGTGGTGTAAGGTGTAGATTCGAAGCTTAGAGTCATAGGGACTCGTAGGTAGGACTTTTATACATGTAGATACTGAGCCACTCGGGCTCCCGGGACATTGTAGACTACGGATATGAGTAATGGACAAGAGAATTGGAACATATGAGAATTACAAGACAATGAGAGAAGGAAACTAGACTACTGAGTACCTGAGGGGAGTGGCTCACTGTGAGAGAAGTGAGCGGGGACTCGTCGGGCGTTGGCGTCGACGAGTTTCACTAAGTCCTCGCATCACTCAGAGCATATCATGGGGACGGCGCATGGGCGCTTCGGACTTAGTATTTCAACAATACTACTATACAGGGACAGCGTCGTGTACGAGATAATCCAGACCGGGTGATTAACCAGTGTAGGTGAGCAGCAGTGTGCTAATAGAGTAGGGTTAGTATCTCACATTCGCCCTCCAGGACTTGTATGCAAGTACTCACCGGCCTACTATATTAGGCAAACGAGCGTGGAGACTTCTATTAGTCTTCCGCGCCGAAGGTCAGCGGGTCATGACCTTCGTAGTAGGGGTCTTCGTCTTGCTCGGTTCCATGGTGGGGCTGTGCGCCTTGCTCTGCCTCGCTCATAGGTACGTCTTCAGTCTCCTGAGTGGACGGGCCGGCCTGATTGGATGGGCCTGCCTCGTTTGCGGCCGTCACTGATTGTTGTCTGTTTAGTAGGGTTCTGGGGTGATTCATGCGTATGGGCTTACCATGAGTCTTGCCCTTTCCACCTCGCTTTCCACGCCGGTGGGACTTTCCTCGCCCAAGAGGGACTGGCAGTCCGTTAGGCTGGAATCTGATGGGAGGGGGGTTGCGTGCTTGAATGCGCTCTGGGAATGTTCTCAGATCCGTGAGTGTTTCATTCCTTCTAGGGTTGTCATGAGACTTACGACCTAATCCCCGGCCTCTTCCTCCTCCGCGCGGGTTGGGATTGAATTGGCGAGGAGGTGGTTGGATGATTCGCTGCTGTGCGGGTTGGATCATCTTGACCACCTCAAGGACTTGTGCCGCTGCCTGTCCATTGCTCTGGAGGAAGGCAGTGAATGCGCTAGTCGACATCTTCACTCCGTCGAATTCACCCTCCGGTTTGGCCTCCTCCAGTTTGGCCGTTTCCTTCGCAATCTTTTCGGCGAAGTCGTTTGGGTTGGGTGCGATGGGGCATTTCTTGACGAACACGTCAGTGTATCCTTGCGGCGGATTACCGGGGTATGGCCCGATGCCAGATAACCAAGAGGTGAGCAGTTTAGCGTGCTTTTCGCACACGACATAGTCCTGAGCTGTGAACTCGAAGGAATTTGCCATGAAGGAGGTACTGGAGCGTTGTGCGGTATGGGGACGGGTTGTTAACGACGCGATAGGTGAGTTTTCGGTCGTTGAAGGATCTCCCCCCCATCTTAGTTCCTTTATAGAGGAATGATACGTCCTCCCGCCCAAATTTCGTTGGGTTCCGTTCTTCGGGAGTTGTAGGGACATACAACTTGCGCTCATCATTTCTGTTGGAGCATTGTAAGTCCTCTCTTTCTCCTTTCTGCTTTCCAATTGACCAATTTGCGTGATCCCCAGGGCCTCGCAATATTCATCAAACGCCTGCAGGTGTTTGATATCGTGGTATGGGGCCCAGGTAACGTCTCCCGTGGACCATTGTACCTCGAATTCTGCATCTGATCCTTTTCCAGAGTGCAAAATTATTCGGTCCACTATCCATTCTTTGGGTTGTTCGCCGAATCCTGGTATCTGGTAGGGTAATCGGCCAGGGAATTGTCGGTCATCATTGGGAATGTGTTGTCTCAACAACGATGCATGGAATGCATCGTTTATGCCCCTTGCTTTCAGTTCCTTTGGGAGTTCAAGTTTGTATGTCGCACCCGGTTCAATTACCTTTAGAATCCTGAATGGTCCCAGGAATTTGGGGACCAGCTTTCGCGCTCTTCCCTTTGGAGGTTTCAGGTTCTTTGTTGACAGGTACACAAGGTTGTTTTCCTTGAAAGGTGCGTCCCTCCTGTGTTTATTTGCTTGTCTGGTTTGTTGAACTCGTGCTGCTATTATTGCATCATGGGCTGCCATTATCGCTTCTTTCATTTGCTGGGCAAATGTCTGAACTCCGGGGTATTCGCTTTGGTTATCCCATATCAGTGATCTGGGCATTCTTCCATAGTTCAGATAGAACGGTGAGAATCCCGTTGTCTCTGATCTTGCCATGTTCATTGCTAATTCAATTGCGGGTAGTTTCTGTACCCAATCCTTCTGATCTGGGCGCACACATTGCCGGAGCATCTGTGTCATCGTGCGGTTTGCGCGTTCAGTTGCTCCGTCCGTCTGGGGGTGATATGACGATGACAATCGTAACTCGGTGCGTAACAATTCATGCAATCGTTTCCAGAATGTGCTCGTGAACAGGGTGTCACGATCGCTGATGATTCTTTCAGGCAATCCGTGTAATTTGTACACGTTTTCAAACACAACCTCTGCTATCTGGATCGCCCTGTATGTCTGGACCGTTGGGACAAGGTGGACCATTGATGTAAGTAGGTCTATTACCACGCAAATCATATCGAATGTGCCTAATCTATTCGCAGATTCTGGTAATGGCCCCACAAAATCAATACCGATGTACTGCCATGGCCGTCTAGGCACCTGGAGTGTCTTCAGCAATCCCATGGGTTTCTGGGTGGCCGATTTGCTCGTTGCGCATAGTCCGCATGTTTTACAGTATGTTTTAATTTCCTCAACCATTGACTTCCACCAAACTTCCTGTTTTAGGTAGTCGATTGTCTTCTTGGCTCCCAAATGAGCCAGTACTGAATGGGCTTGCGTGATGATCATCTCGTGCAGTCGTCTTCTTCCCATGAAGACATCTGGGATGCATAGCAGGTACGTCTCTTCTTGATCATAGAAGATCAAGCCGTCCTTCTCACGGAAATGTCGGTGTTCTTTCAGATTGGTGAGGACCTCCCGAAAGAATGGGTCCTCCTCGTATCTCCCTCTGATACTGTCAGGCATCGGGACCCCGAATTCGTCCATCGTGACTACGATCGTCGGGATTTGTGGGTCCGCTGGCGTTTTAGGGTTACGATTTGGGTTCTGCTCATTTCCCGTGAGTTTCATTGTTCCTTTCTTGGCGTTTTTATCCTTATCAGATGCCTCTTTATTGGTTCTGATAGGTTGTGGTACGATTTCGACCTCCTGCGGTTTCGGGGCCTCGTTCCGAGGTTTCCTCTGTTTGTTACCATGCAAGACATCATATTCGACTCTGGGTTTCGTTTCAAGACGAGACGATTTTCGCGGAGGTGTTGTCATTACCGCCGCTGCTCCGGTGTACACTGGGCTTTCCTCCTCAATCTCTGTCAACGCTGGTAAGTCATCGTCATTATCGTTGTCTTGGACGTATTCTGACTTTGCTCTTTCAATCCCCATAGGTTCATCGCTGTAGACTCGGGACAGTGCATCTGCTAAGACATTCGTTTCGCCGGGGATGTATTGTATATCGTAGTCGAACTCATTTAGGACGTCTACCCATCGGTGTTGCTGAGGTGAGAGATGTTTCTGTGTTTTAATAAATTCTAACCCCTTGTGATCTGTACAGATTCTGAACCTCGCGCCGTGAAGCAATGGCCGAAACCTCTTGAGTGATTCAACAATCGCCAGGAGCTCTTGTTCATGCACGGGGTAGTTCTGTTGAGCAGAGTTGAATTTTCCGGACCAAAAGGTGACAACCTTTGCTGTTTTGAGATCGTTTCCTTGGCTAATATAACCGGATGCGCCTGTCATGGATGCGTCCGTCACTAGGTTGATTTTAGGGGCATCCTTCGAGTAGTCGAGGGGTTTTCGGCGATGGTCTGAGTACGTTTGGACTATCGCCTGAACCTCCTCGAACGCCCGTTGATGTGTTTCCGTCCATTTCCATAGACTTGTGCTACCAGTCAAGGGTGTCAAGACTGCCATAGGGATTCGGATCCCTTTACAATCGGGTGCCAAAAAGCCAACCGCCCCTAAGAAGCTACTCAAGAGTGATTTATTCGTCGGGACCTTCCAATTAGCGATCTTATCCACCTTGTGTGGATCCATCGCGATTCCCTCTTTGTCTATTATATGCCCAAGTATCTTCAGCTTCTGGGCGAAGAACTGCATCTTGTCAGCACCAAGATATAGTTTCTCCCGCCTTAAAACATCGAATACGGTACGTATATGCTTCATGTGTTCTTCTATTGTGTTCGAATAAATGATTATATCATCTAGATATACGTCCATGAACACACCAATGTAGGGCGCGAAGATGTGATTCATTAGGGTTTGGTAAGTCGCCGGTCCATTGCAATCACCCTGTTGTAGTACTAATGACTCCATTGTTCCATCCGGGGTGGTGAACAATGTCTTGTGAACATCCTCAGGTTCGATCCTGATCTGTTCATAGGCGTTCTTGCCATCCATTCCCGTCATGTAAATGAATCTGGCCACGTTTCTTAAGATTGCATCAATGTCAGGCAAAGGTGAGGCCAATTTTATGGTGTTGTCATTCTGTGGACGCTTATCGAATGTTACTCGCAGCTTTAACTCTTTATCCGCCTTCCGGGGCTTTGGTATCAGCAATATTGGGATGGCATTTCGTCCCGTAGCTATGCGCCAACGCCCTGATGCGAGGTATTTTTCCTTTTTCTCGTGCCAGAGTTTCTTAAGGGCATCAGGGCATTTTGCTGGTCGGTAGGGGTAGATCTTCCTTTCATCAATCAGGGGGATTCTATGGTTTACTGCCCATAAAGGGGGAAGCTCGGTACGTTCTGCATCTGTGCAGAGGTCCTCCGCTTCCTTCCTTAGCTGATTCCTGAGCTTTTCTAGTTCATCCTCAAGGATATCCATGGCCATCGACGTGATGATGGCCGTTTCTACCCCTTTTATAGGTTCAGGTTCGGTGCAGCCAACTACCACTCTACTCGGGTTGAAACCGATCGTAGCTTTATGTTGGAAGAAGAAAGGTGTACCCAGGATGACATCGTACGTGTCTAGGTTCGCGATGTCGAACCTCCTGGGTCCTTTTATACCCTGATACTCGAAGTCAACAGTTGTACAACTGTTGATCTTCGTCCTGGATCCATGTACAGCCAACTGGACAGGTAATTGCTTTACCAGGATCTCCTTTTCGAGTTTAAGCTGATCCACAATCGTTGTAGATACGAAATCAGCCATGGATCCACTGTCCAACAGAGCCCTTACAGGCTTCCCATTGATTTTAACGGTTACCACAAGGGTCTTTGGGATCTTTCTGGTAAGATCTTTCGTGCGCATTGCGTTTCGTTCTATTGCACTGACAAAGCCCTCAGCTGTCTTATGATTCGCACCCTGCTTGGGTTTTCGTGGGTGTGCTGCCCCAAGCATTAATCTGGTGCGTTTCCTGCTGTGCCTTTCACGAATCGCCCTCCTGATCAAGTAGCTTTCAGCATCTTCTTCTGATTCCAGCAAGAATTCATCGTTTCTAACGAGTTCTAGCAGGTTACCTGCATCAAAGGTTTCGTCTGCCACGTTTTGGTGAGTCAATACGAAGGATATGTCTTCTTCTGTGATTGTGACACGATATCCCTCTGTTACAGGTTCTACCATGATTCGGTCGTCGGGGTTTACACCTTCCAAGGCCGCCGCAAACCTCATGTGAAGCCATGACGTTGCTGCGTGTTCCTCAGGTTGTTCTCCCATTGAGGGGAATCCTCTGGCATTAGGGTTCTTCGGTTTTAGGGTTTCCCGATTGGTGAGTGCGTCTTTCATGCAGAAGTCCTCCTTTTCCAACTGGTCCTTGTATATTATACAGGATTCCGCTGGCCGATCCTCCCAATCAATGATTTCGAACCTGTTTCCAAGGTCTATGACCTGGAAGCGTTCTTCAAGATCATCCGTTTCGATCTGGTATGTGCTCAATATCATTGCACGAATTAGTTCCTTGAGCTCATCATCCTTTCCTGTGCTCAGGTCTTCTTGTTCAGCCTCCGAATCTTCCAGGTCAGTCATCATCTCATCTGGATTGATTCTCATTGCTGATACATTCATTGTGTCCCTAGCTTCTTTGGCCAGTCGTTCCAGCTTGTCAAATCGGACTGAGCCAGCATGCACTGTAGGTGCCTTCGCTGTTTTTCGTTTAGGACAGTTACGACTCTCATGGCCGACATCCTTGCAGTTGAAGCAGCGGCCTTCTGCCCTAAGGCGGTCACGCTCCTCTCTGGATAGAGGGTTTTTGCGTTCTCGAGGTGTGTCCTTTCCCTTTCCTTTTTGAGGGTTCTCCTGACTATTTCTGGCCGAACTTTCAGGTTTCTTTGAAGGGTTGGCAGGTTTGGGGGTTGTTTCAGGCTTAGCAGACGTCTGCTCAGCCTGTTTGATGTTTTCAGGGCCAGTGGTTCGATTCTTGAATCTGCCCCATCCCCTTCCTGGACGTTTCCCTCGAAACTCGCGTTCCTCCTTCTCCTTCACTTCCTGTGCACGTTCCCTTCGGGACGCGTGCTTCACAAGCTTCGAAAGCTTCGTGGTCTCAGGTGTGTAGCCCTTCTTTATCAGGTAGAGCCGGAGGTACTGATGCATCCCTTTCCAGAATATCTTAACGATTTGGATGTCTGTGACGTCTTCGAAGCGTTCCGCAAGAGTTTCAAGATCCCGAACGAAATCACGGATCTTCGCCGTTCCTTGGGTCGCGTTCTCAAGGTTCTCGCGCAGCTCCTCTTTGAAATCGAGGGGAAAACAATAATTGAATAGTGCGTCATATAATTCCTTCATTGTCCAGTTCTTAAGATCGGTAGCTACATGTTTCATGAAGAATTTGGCAGCTTGGCCAGACATAAAGCCCTTAACGAGTCGGAGGGCATATTTGTCCGTGAGTCCATTCAATTCTTGCCAGTTGTCCACCTCATAGACCCATTGGTCAAAGATTTCTAGGTCCGGCAATCCTTTCCAGATAAAGGGCTGCTTGATTTTGACACCTGTGAGTATCTCCTTGCGTTTCTTTTGTTTCTTCTTGTATTCCTTACGCTTCCGTTTGTCTCTAGCCTTCTTTTTGGCTCTTTCGTCATCCGATGAGCTCGAGGACGACGATTCGGAGGAGGAGGACTCACTAGATGATGAGGAGCTTGAAGAGGAGCTCGACGATGAGCTGGGTGGGGTCGGAGGACGGGATGGAGGTAAGTTCGCGGCTTCATCATCTGAAGACTCATATCTTTCCTTTGTTGCCTTCCTTAGATATCCTCCATCTGGCATCTGTGACGGTTCTCGCAGGAATGATGATGCCGGCTTCCTTTTCGAAGTTGGGGGCTTCTCTTTCTCGTCATCCTTGGTTTTACCCTTGGATTTCATGCTTGCCCCACTGGCGAACTTCTTTAGGAAGTCACGCTGTTCCTGGGTGCGATCCACCCCTTTTCCTTTGTCTTTTGTGGTAAGTTTCTTCTTCTTCTTGGGTTCCGGGTCTTTGGGAGGTACAAATTGGGACGCTGATTCGTCCATTAGTTTAATTTCATCCTCAACTTCGGTTATAACCGCCCCACAGGAAATATGCGCCATTTTACTAGGTCCTGCACCATTGCTGGTCGGATCCTGGTTTCTGCGTTGTTGCTCCTCCTGGTAAGTCACTTTCGAGTTTTCCATGGCTGTTCTAAGCCATTCAGCTTCTTGCTCGGAGTCGGACTCTGGTTCACTAACAATTTCTTCAGTTTTTGATTCAAAAACTTCGAAATTCTGCTGGTTCAGGTGGGCAATGAATTGATTGAATAGGGAATAATCTACAGGATCGAAGTCATCAGCAAAAGGGTTTTCCACTGGATTAAACTGAACCATACTGGATTTCACTGAACCCACAATCCAGTGAGTTTCAGTAAGGTCCAGTTGTGTTCAGTTTGAGTCAAGGGTCCAGAGTTCAACCTTGGATTCCAGGGTGTTCCATTGAAGTTCAGGGAACCCAGACCCAGATACTCAGTGTTCCAGAAGCCAGTTCAATTCAGAATACCAGAACTCAGGCATACCAACAAAAGATGTTATATGTTAGCAGCAGTCAGCATTTCAGCAATCCATAAGCAAAGTAGATTGCAATACAGTGATAACTCATAAAAAAAAGAACAGATCATGATGATATTCC